>JPFL01000148.1:16018-105261 GCA_000733385.1 Paramecium biaurelia | reverse complement strand
ATATAATATTATAAAATAAAAAAGGATTAAATTAATATAATTGTTATAATTATAACTGTGATACTTTCATTCTTTATCAAATTGTTGATAATCCTATATATCTAATTATTTTCTTTGTTAAATTTTTGATTATTGAAATTATGGTTTTTCTTGATCAATTTTATCATATATTGTTAAAGTACTATAATCTACTTTAGTTATATCTGCTTTAATTGGTATGCCTTAATTATTAATAAAGAGAAATACCTAAATTTATCAAATAAATTGCTCTTTCCTCATGAGTTTACTTGTGTAAGAGTTATTTAAAATTAATGGTAATAACCTATTTTGTAATGGTTTACAACAATTTCTTTTACAAGATTCCAGATCCATTCAATGTTGTTTAATCAAAGTTTAATGATACTTAACCAGCTATAAAGAGAGATGATTCACTTAATTTATAGTATAGGATAATTACATTGAAGGTAAGTACATTTCAACATTAATACCATCAATACTCTTATTATATTCTAATTCAACACCTAATAAATTTAGATACTGAAGACAGAATTCATGTGAAAATGGTTGTTTAGAATTAGGATTAGAAATTATATATCTTGCCTTTGAAAATTTCTCTTCATTAAGAAAATTCCGATGAGCCTTAGTTGCAATTGAATTTGGATATTTTCTAAGTAATATTTCATAAGTCAAAGCAGCTTTAAAATTATCTTTATATTTAGCATCTTTTATATTTTCTGCAACCTTTTCTATAATTTCAATAGGTTAATCTGCTAAGACATAATATTACAACAATTTAAGAGAAGTTCCACTTGAAATTTATGTGTTTTCTAATATTTAATTAATTAGATCAACAAATTCTTACTCAACAAATCCTAAACTAGTAACAATTTCAAGAATTTCATAATAAAAATGTTTATATGCTTAAGATTATTATTTGATTTTTTCGAATGATCTTTTAAAAAGATCAGGTTATTTAATTTTAGCTAATGCAAAGATTTCTAAAATTTAAATTCTTTATTCATTAAAAACTGATTAAAATGAATATCCATAAGTTTCAAGTAGAACATTATAAACCATTTAAGATTACACTTAAAATCTTGCAAATTAATTAACAGCTCTAATTATTCTATTGATTCCTAATTTGGCAGATAATTAACTAAATTAAGATGCTAATTCTTTTAAAATAGATTGGTCTTTGGCAAACATTATTAGATCATAATATTATTTAGTTTACAATTAAGGCAATATTATTTATAATTTGGTTTTGATATCAATTAATTCTTCAGGTGTATAATCACCTAAAGTAATTAATTCCAATATTGGTTAATATTTAACTTCTTTTTCTAAAGTCTTTAAACAATCTTCTTTAATTTTATTTCTTAATTAATTTACATTTTCAGGAACTCTCTCAGTTGACAATGCAATTCCACATAATTGAACTTTTGTATGGTGATGAATCTTTTCATTACTTAATTGAATAGCAGCTTCTTCAGGTGTTAACATATTATGATTTATTAGTAAATTTACAAATAAAGGATCTGGATATGGAGAACAAGGATACTTCTTTTTGAATTATTCTGAAATCATTTTGATTACAGTAGTAACATATTTACTATGATATCCTGCAATTTCAAATCGATTTGCAAAATTAACAATTGAATACAATTTTTAATCAGGTTAATCTTAATAAGCAGCAATCAATACTTTAGTGAACCATTAGATTTGATTACTTTTAATAAGTTCAATTAATTTATGAGTATTAAGAGTTAAATAATCCACAAATTTTTAAATTGGGATACTTTTTGGATCCTTTTATAAAATTGAAACAAGAGCAGAAAATGATTCTGTATCAAAATGATCTACTTCTTAAACTAATCTTTACATTAACTATCTAAAATTAACTTTAATATCTTGTTAATCATATAAAGAAATGAGAGCATTTCTACATTAAATATTGCAACAACAATTTATTAACTCTTTACAAACTTTAAGAAAATCAAATTTCTTTTCTTATACTAAATTAATTAATTTTAAATATGCTTCTTCTTAAAGTTGATATTTAATTTAAAAATTGAGTTCATTATCATTTAGTATTTTTAAAGCTTACAAAGGATTATTTTCAATATACTCTCTACATACTTTAATAAGAGTGTCCAAGTGTTCTTTAGCATCTCTATTAGCATATACTACATAATAAATAGATTAATTAAATGGAATCTTTTTGAATTCTCTATTCTCTATGAATTTATTTACATGTTCCTTCAAGTTAATTCCATTAATAAATAAATAATTTAAAACTTTAATGCTTTTGTCTTCTATCTTTTAAAATGCTTAGAGAACTTCATCTACCTTCTTATATTTCATTAATGCTAATATTAATTAATTCATTTAAGAAATATCAATAGTTTTGTTTGAAATTCTTTTACACAATTCAATAAGTACTTTTTTGATTGCATCTTAAGGTATTCTCTAATTGGTCATCTTAATCATTCTTTCTGCTATCTAAATTAAAAATTTATCAGGTAAATTTGATGGATTTTATTCTAATGTAGTCTATATTATATCTCTTAATTATCTTAAGAGATCAGTATCAAATTATCTTGGAAGATATTCATAGGCCTTGAAAATATTAATAACAGATTCTTCTTGAAGTAATTCAACTTTATCTAATAATTAATCTTTAATCTTTTTGACTTAGACTGGCAATTAAAATTTTTAAGGAAGATTTTAAAATTGTACTTCAGCACAAACTCTAAATAACAAAGATTTCTATTTATATTAATTAATTTCTATACTTATTCTATATCGAAATTGTCTAATAGATTATCTAAAAGTTTGATCGAATTTGTAAGTACTGCTTAATCATATTTAGAGAGATTGCAATGATTTATTTTAATAACAACAGTACTCAATAGTTAAGTTATAAGGAATGGAGACAATTATTTAGATGTAAGCATTTATTCTGAAATAGATTTAACTAGAGTCTCATTATAATGGTTTAGTATTGATAAATCATAGTAAATATTACACATGTTTCTAAATGAAAACATTGAATTGTTAGACATCTATTAGACTCTTTAAAATAATTAGCTTTGGGTTTGATTAGTGATATTTGTTGGAATTCGATTTAATCTGAATTTTCTTAACCAAAATAATACATCAACAACATCTGAATTAAAAAGATTAAAATACCAATTTCTGTTAGTTGATCAACTATATCATTCAATTTACTTGTTATTTCAGAGAAGTTATTGTCTGAATTTATCTAACGGCTAAATCTGCCAAGCACTCTTAAAGATAATACAACATGTTCATGTTTAAATATATCTTTATTTTCTTCATACAATTTGAAGAGACTACTTGGATTCTCAACATTACTCAATTTTTAAATCAATGATTCATATGTAGCAAACCCAAATGTTATTACTCTATTCATCCAGAATTAAATAATTTAATTTGATTTATAAAATCTCATACTTCAAAAGTCAATCTCATATATGATTGTTTCAATGATATCAATGGCTTTACATCTTATTTAATTCTCATTTTCCCTAAATTATGGATCTATTGATAAATTATTTTTTTATCTCCACTTTCACCATAACCATCAAATATCAAACTATCATCTTCTTATCTATATGTTAATTGTAAGTTTTATATATTCCTCACCCATTCTAAATGAAGTTAATAATATTATTTAGTATTGTCAACTATTATTTTTGGCTATTATTTTATTTATTAACTATTTTACTTTTATTATAAATGATGCTTTCTATCTCTATTCTTCTAATTATCTTTATAACTCTAAGTTACATTATTAGATACTAATTGAATTAATCTTAATCTACTCAACATTAATTTATTCTTTTGGTTTCTCTTACTATTTTTATAAACTAATTCTATCATAATTTTAAAAATCATTTTTACTCTAAATTCTTTATCTCATCCTTCAACTTCTTTATTTCATCTTATAACTATTTTTTTTCTTAATCTAATAAGGGATTTTAGACTCTATAATATTTATCTTTCCATTCTTAAACATCTTTTGATAAAAGAACTTATTTCTCAAATTCTAATCTAAGAAAATTCTTATTTAATAATACTCTAATTTCTATTTCAATTCATTATTTTCTTCAGTAAGCTATTTGATAGTCATTTGACTTGTCTAAAAGTTTAATTTAGGAAGAATCATAATTAATATAATAAATAACTTAGAATTGCATATATACAGATATACATTTAAAATAGTAAATAGATGAATCATTAAAATAATTAAAACGATTTAGATTTCTTAATATCTGACTAACATCATATTCATTTGTTTTATTCATTTACTTATTATTCCAATTATTCTAATTTAAGAAGTGTAAATGACTTTATTGGCATTATTTTTGGTTTGCATAATACTTCAGAAAATTGTGGTTTCTCTGAAAATACTTACCCATTTCTTGGGATTATCTCCTTGGCATTCATTATTCAAATGTAAGATAAATATTAATTTATATAAATTTAATAATATAATTTTTACATTTTTATTAGGTTATTATGTATTTATACAATTTATATATCATCTTTACTTTTGCTTTCTAAAAATAATTATGAATATTTGTATTGATATGTTGTTAATTACAATAATGCCAATTTTAATATATCTATAAATACATTTTTCATCTTCTATTTAGTTTATAACATTTACTCTAAATTCTAATTTAGTTAAATGGTTTTAAGCAAGAAATGTAATCTCTTATTCATTATCAAAACTAATATTAGCATTTTTAATTAATCTCCATTCGTCAATTCTATATATTGTTATAATATTATTCTAGAAATTGTATAAAACTATGTGAGTATTATTTAATTATGAAAAAACTTCATTGTTAAAAAGTTTAACTGCATACGGATTTAATAATTGAAATCCGCTGTTGAGGTCATATATAAATAATGAAAAAGATTCACACCTGCATAATAGTTTGTTTTGTAATATTAAAACTTAACATTCTATTTGAAAATTTGGAATTCTAATTATATTATTCAACTTAATGAAATATTCTTAGTGTTTAAAAATAATCTAAAAATAAAATAATAAATCTAATTTATAATGAACAACAATTTTTAAATCTAGTTCATCTGCTATAGTAGATGATAAATTTAAAATGCTAAATTTCACCTGTTGAATAAAATTTTGGAGATAATAACTCATTTCTATTGAATTGTAAATGTCTATAGTAGGAACTGTATAGTTTTAGATCGTATATGTTATTCCTTATTTTAATTAAAAGCAGAGTATATTTATTACATTTATTTCAAAGACGGTTTAACAGATTTTGTCACTATCGATTTAATGAAATTAAAAATATTCTATTTGACTATGTTAAAAAGACTATATTAATACAATTGAATCATCGATAAAGTAATAGTATATTTATTTCAAAGATTTAACCATTAATATTTATTATTTTAAATCAGATGTTGTCAACATACCTTCTGTTAAAAGAAAATATTCAATATCTTATTTAAAATATGATATTTTTATTAGTTTACTATCATATTATTCTATTACAATAACTCCACCGTTACAACCATGAACTTTCATATCTGGGTTAATTCTAATTGATAATGTTTGATTGACTTCAGTATTTGTTGTTAAATCTTAAACTATAAAAAATGTAGAATTTTCCATTATACATACAGTGTTATTAAAATAAAGACATTATTTTTAATTCTGAATTACAAATGGATTTTGAAGATTATATAATGTTGAATTTAGCAAATTGAGTTCTAAAAAGAGTCCTTATACAAGAGTATTTGGATTAAGGAAGGCTGAATTATTATTCATTATAATCCTAGGATTGCTTTAATTGGTAATTTATAGATCGAATTTCATATTTAGTACTAATAAGTCTAATCTTTCACTATATAGTATAACATCTTTCTCAGATTCGTTATCTAATAAATCTAATTAGAATTATTCTTTGTATGCAATTTAATCAAATTCTGTTGTAGTGCAATCAATAGAGAAATATTAGATATTGTATTCAATTAATTCTTGATTATGATTGTAATAATAAAGGATACTAGAGGAAGCATAAAAATATTAATAAGGAGTCTATATTATATCATAATAATCAATATTGCTTTATAAATCCATATTAAAAAATAAAATATGATATAAATCCTTATCCTATTTTTGGGTCATAATTATAAAAATATTTTGGAAGACCTAATAATATAATGGTAAAATTGGTATTTAATCTTAGAAGCTAAATGTTGAAAGTTAATAAAATTTTCTTTATGTTATTAAATATTTATAGATTGTGGTATTCTCATTATTCATTCCTAACAAAATTATTTTTGCTGGATATTTTCTTTTAATATATCCTCCTAATAACTACAATTTCTAATTGATTACTATTATTTTATAAAAATATAAATACTTAAAGTATAATCAAATCCTATTTGAATTAATAATTATGATTCATGTTAGAATATAAGAATATTTAAGAAATTTAGAATTTTAATGGCACCTTATATATTTGTCCTGAAATTACTCTCTTTCATTTCTTGAAAATGATTCATTGAAAAATTTAAGAATGTATCTAAATTTTTAAAATCAAAAAGCATTTCAGTAGTATTCACTAATTATACAATTAATGAATTTTGATTTAAAAATGAAATTCTTATCTTTTCATTAAATTAATGAATTTAACATTTTAACATATTTACATTCACATTTGATGATTTAAAAACAAGTATTTTTCCGAGGGTTTCTTGAACTAACACAAACATTGTATTTTTTATTTCATAATACGTTGATATCGAATGTAAATTGATTTTTAAATTTATACTGCTAAAACTTGAAGAATTAAAATTATAAATTGCTATAATTTAATCCTATTTATTAAACATTACATACTTTTGAGAATCTATGTTAAATAAAAAAAATTAACCAGTAAATTTTAATTATTTTAGTTTACTTAATATAAAATTTTCATTGTGTTCCTTTTTTAATGAAAATATGTTTGAAAAATGGAATGAAACTTTTATATTTCGATTGAAAAAGAAACTGAATTTATCTATCTATATGTTATTAAAATTCTCCTTTATTAAAATCAAATAATTGGATTTTTTTAGATTTTAGATTTTAATTTAAAATTTATCAATTTTATCATTAGGTTAAAAAATAATAAAACATTTAATCAAGGTAAGTATCGTGTTGTCTAGCTTATAAAATCCTAAATATTACCCCTATTATTAATAGATTAAATAATTGTAAAATAAATTTGCCTCAAATATATGTACTTGATTTGATTTATCAACAATTAACAAAATATTGTCTTTAAAAATTGTGTATATTTAATTAATCTCTATATTAATTTTCTATTGTATCTCTTTTGTTACTACAGCTATTAGATAATTTGGATATTAAAATAAAATAATAGAGGAACCTAAAGTAGCCACTCTTTTTAAATCTTAAATTCCTATTTCTGAAATTAAATAATTAATAGTAGAATCTGAAAATAAAGGCTGATATTTTTATGAACAACTTTGAATTCTGATTAAGGATAATTCTTAAATTTTACAATAATTAGCATTAATGTTAAACTCAAAATTAGAATATAAAAATAGTAAAATACTAAATTCGATGTATACTTTATCAAAAATTAAATATACCTCATAATAACAATTATGAAAATCTTATAAGTAATTATAAGAATCTGTTTCCTTCACTCTAATTAATTCTTAATAAGTAATCCTTTTATAAAATTAGAGATTATAATCCAAAAATAATATTTCCCAATCTTTACATTAAAAAAAGGAAACTATTATGAATTTTTCTTCTAATATATCAACTTTGCTATTACATTTGTTATTTGAGATATTAAAGTATTAAAATTATTTATTGCCTTTCAAATCAATAGTAGTTATTTTCATTTGATCATTAATTAAGCAAAGAATTAATAAGGTATCATCGAAAAATGCAAAGTTGCTACATAAAAGTCCTTCCTCATAGGGGATTAAGTATAAAGTATCATTCATTTCACCAAATTAAGGTTGATTATCAATATATTGATATGGTTGTGCATACTTACACTTTACTTAGTAATTATAATTTTCTTAATTCTATAGAAGTGAACAAATGTATTTCATATCATCTAACTAAAAATATTAAGTTGAAAGAATTATAAAAAAACTAGCTAACTAATCTTAATAAATTAAATCCAAAAATGTTAAATTCCACCTCTCATTAACTAGTCCTTAAAAATTATTGGTATATCTATGAATTACATCTGTTTCTCTACTAAAATCTTGGTAAAAATATTAATTTTCTTAAAGTTCAATATTTTCACATTAAGACTCCATAGTTGGATTTAAATAGTTAAGTGAATTTGGAATAGATTATAAAATTTCTGCATGAGTAATGATGATGAAAAATGTGATTAAATACATATTTAATTTATTAATAAAAGTTTTACATTTGTATTTGTTTAAATTGATGATGTTAAACTATTTGCTTGGATTTATAATAATAGGAAAATAAATCAAAAATTTTCAATAATAACTATATACAATTATTTATAATATGTAATAAAAATTAAGATTATATACATACTTCAGATCATCGACTTCACACAGAATCAGAATTGTTTTAAATCTGAAAGAGATTGATTATGAACCAAAATTCATTAATCTTCTTTAGAGTGATCATAAATCTGAAAATCATAGTCAAGAATTACCAAATTAGGTAATATTATTATCATATTTAAAAGGCTGTTCCTGCTTTACATCTTCCAGATGGAACAATATTAATTGAAAGTATGGCAATAGCAGAGTATTTGGATGAAGTATATCCTGAAAAGAAGCTCTTACCACAAGATCCTGTTTTAAAGGCCAAGGTTAGGTAATATAATTTATCAAATTCTTTTAGAGGCTTATGTGAACTCATTAACTCTGGAATGCATCCATATCAAAATCTAATTTTGTTTGAATGGATAGAAAAGTATATAGAAAAATTTGATAGAGTTGAATTCGTTCAAAACGTATTATATAGTGAATTCTAAAGTACATATACATAATTAATGTTATTATAGCTTTGGAGAAATTATTATTATAGAATCATGGAAAATATTCTTTTGGAGATGAACTCACATTGGCAGATTGTTTCTTGGTTCCATAAGTTATGGGTGCTATTGCAAGATTCAAGTTAGATATCACTTTATTCCCAACAATTCAAGAAGTGTATAATAATTTGAAAGACTTACCATCATTTTATAAAGCATAGCCAGATTAATAACCAGACTTTAAATGATATATGAGTTATTAAATATTTACATATTCAAATAATTGGATACAGATTTCTAAATAACTAAGATATAGTATATATTAATAATAATTAAAACCTATTCTAATATTTTAGTTGTTGAATTAAATTTTACTAATGTTTAAGTTATAATTCTATAATTTGGTTGAATATTCAATTAAATATAGTATGATTCCAAAAAAACAGCACAAATTATAAGAGAAAATTAACAATCAATGAAGAATCATTAACAAATTATAAAGAAATCTGAAGAACCTTTTAATGATTTTATAATAGAACCTTTTCCCATAGTATTTAGATATAATAAGTAGTTAAGGGAATTTTATGAAATTTATTTTAAGAGTAAATAAATTCTACACTTAATTTGTATTCTGATTTTAATAAATAAAGGTAGTTGAACTTTGACTAAAAATTCAGATGTAGATATAGAATACTAATATCGTTTCATCTTTCTTTGATAAATCACTTAATAATGCTTAGAATTAATAAATTCTTTAAGGGATTCCAGAATATATAATATTTTTTCATTAAAAAACAAACTAGGAAAAGTAAATGAAGATAAAAACTTACTTAGAGCATCAATGTTACTATAAAATGATTAAAATTATACAATTTATTATTTTAAGACTAATTCATTAAAGTAATTTAGTTTAATAATATTTTAATTAAAGCCATAAATAAGAATATTATATAGAGTTTTTTTATATTATAAAATGGATTAATGGAATGGATTTCTTCAGGATACATTTGCAGGATCAATTGGAGGTATAACATTTGTTTTAAGTGCACATCCCTTCGAGTAATATTTACTATTTAATGATAGCACAATTAAGGTGAGGATGTAAATGTTCTCTGAAAATAAATCTATTCTTAAAACAGCATATAAAATATTTAAATATGAAGGAGTATTATTCTATATGATATTATTTATAGCCTTTTGCTTTCTATAAAGGAGTGATATCACCACTATTATTTAGTTTTCCAGTTTCAGCAACATTATTTGCATGCTATGAATAATACATGAGATATTTTTAAGTGGATAGAGATTCATATTAACTAAGGCATTGTATGTTTAACTTCATTACGCAGGGGGTGTTGGTGGAGCTTATGCTGGATTTATATAGAGTTTTGCCACAAGTCCATCGGAATTATTTAAGATAGTTTTCCAAATGTAGATTTCAGAGAGAAAGCGTAATTCATTTTTGAGATGCATATTCGAGTTTGTTAATAAAGAAGGAATAGCTGCAGTTTTCAAGGGAGTTAATTCTACAATATTCAGAGATATCCCTTAATATGCGACTTTTTTTATCACATTTGAATCGACAAAATAATATTTACAAAGTGAGAAAGGCTATTTAAATATATTTGATCAATTTCAAGCTGGAATAGCTGCTGGTTTAGTGTGTATTTGTCTTTCCTATCCTCAGGATATGGTAAAGACCAAAATCTAATATGAAATTCTTGAATCTAAATAAAACCGAAAGTATATTGGAATTGATGGAGGTATATCGAAATGCATTAAAGAAATATATAAAGAAGCAGGTTTCAAAGGCTTTTGGCAAGGATTCAATAGTTGTGCAATTTATTATATGGTAGCATGTTCAGCTTAATTGATTGGGTACTTAATTTAAATCATTTATAGATATGAGCAAAGTCGAATCTTTTGGAATACTTATGTTTAACATTGATATTTAATTATATTAATTCTATTGATACAAATGAATAATATTATAAATAATTTTTATTTAACATATAATCTTACTCATATAGCTACAGATTATCAATTCTGAAATTTAAAAACTAGGAATAGAGTGACACTTTATAAATTAATAATTCTGGATGAAAGTATGAGAGTCTAGTGAAAGTTACAAGAAAAACCTAAATATTGGATTTTATATTATAATAATTTTAATTTTAAATGGAATTTAATTACGATCAAATCAAAGAGAAACTTAAAGGTTATGATCTATAAACAAAGATCTAATTAATAGCTTTGGCATAGTGTTTGTATGACAGGAAGAACTTGGATCATTAATAGGATTAAGAATTAGACTAGATGGAAGCTGATTATAAGAAGAGAGTTGAACCTTTAATTGAAGCCTCAAATTAAATAATTTCAGGTTAAAGATTAGTGAAGGAAGAGGAAGTAGTGGAGATAAAGGAATATTTAAATGCTCAAGAATAACCCATATTGGATAATCAAGAACCTATAGAAAATTATTGGTCTAAAGTGTTATTAAATTCAAAGACATTAAAAAGTGAAGTGATTGGAGATAAGGATGAACCATTGTTAAAGGCAATAACAAATATTAGAGGATATGAAAATAAGGAATAACATATGTTAGGATTGATATTCTAATTTAAAGCAAATGATTATTTTCCAGAGGAGGAATTAAAAGTGGAATTTTTATTGGATGATAAATAGGGAGAACCTGTTAAAGTTGAGAGTACAAAAATAAATTGGAAGGATGGAAAGAATATATCAGTGAAGATTGTTAAGAAGAAGAATAAATAGAAGAAGAAGGTAAAGGAAGTAGAATAAAAGACATTATTTTAATTATTTAAGAATTTGAATGTAAAAGATTGGGAGAAATTGGAAGAGGATAAGAAAGAGGAATAATAATCGAAGATGGATATGTGTTATGATATTTGTAGATTGATTTATGATGAAATATTACCATATTCTTTGGAATATTATTTAGATGTACATGTAGAAGATGAAGATTATGAAGGAGAAGATATGGATGATGATGATGAAGATGATGATGAAGAATTAACAAAGGAAGAAGCTATAAAAAGAATGAAGGAAAGAAGAGGATTCAAAAAGTGATTTGTTTAGTAATAATTATGTTTAAGATAATATTCGTTTTTGTCTTTTTCCTTTGTTTTTTTAATTAATATAATAAATGAAATCAGCTTTGTTGGTTATTGTTCTGATTGCCTGTCTCTAGGCAACTACAGTTTCTGAACTTAAGGAAAGACTTTCAGGATATGAAGATCATCCTTTTGGATCATCCATGATTAATTTAGTAAGTGTTAACATGAAAACAGGAGGATCATTAAATGAATTAAAATAGCTCTTATAATAAATTAAGGATGAATTGATAGCCTTAACTTAATTGTAAGATTAAGAAAGTGCTACTTTTACTAGAAGAAGTTAAGTTGATTTGGCTAAACTTTAAGCCACACTTGAATAAGCTTAATAAGATCTTGATAATTAAAGATAGGAACAATCAAGTTTGAGTAATGAATTAAGTACATTACAAACAAGAGTTAAAGAAGGTATAATTTATTATTAAATATTTCTTTAGATTAGGCTGCTTTAGATCGTAATTCTAAAGGAAGTGGTGATGCTTAAAGTAGATTAGATGCTGAGAACACAGATTTCATTGCTAAATACTAAGATTATAATGATGCTATTCTTGCATGTAAGGAAGCACAAAGATTATTAATGAATTTGAGAGGAGAAGGAGCATCATTAATTTAATTGACGTATCAAATTCTTACTATCTATTTAGCTAAGATACTAAGAGCAATCTCATCTAAACAAAGGAGAATTTCTAAAAGATCAAAGAAATCTTAGAAGCACATACAAAGAAAAGTTCATTAACATTGTTCTAACCAATTATTGAAGGATTAGCTGAAATGACTACTAAAGTCAATCCAGAAACTTTAAATAACGTTTTGAGTTTAGTTGCAAGATTGATCACTGCATTATAAGAAGGTTAAGATTAATTAGAAGCAAATCATAAGACTTAAGTTGAAAATCTTACTAGATTGGGTAATGATTTGACAAATGAAAAATAAACACTTTAAGTTTCCCTTGCTACAGCAAATAATAGACTCAAGGAGATATAATCAAGATTAAATGAATTAGATGGATTAATTAATATTTCTAATGCCATTGTTGAAGTTACTCAATTAAATATCTAAGATGCTACAAGAATTAACGAATTAGAAGATTAAGAATATAGCAATTAAAAAGTTAGCAGGTATTTTCTATCATCATAATTAGATAAACTGAAATTGATATCGTAGATAGATTAATTGAATACATCAATCAAAAGCTATCTGAATGATTTATTAATAATAATCATACATATTTTACATTTATCTTAATATACTTATAAGTATTGTTAAAGTTTTAATTTTCACAAAAATAAAATTACATCTTTAAATGATTATAATAAAGACATTTCTCAAATAATTTAAGAAAAGATTTTTAATTAATCTAATTGCTTTAAATAAGTCTTAAATAAGTTGAAATTGGAAATAGTGATTATATAAGCATCTATTTCAAAGGTATTCAAATAGTAATTGTATATAAGATATATTAAATTAAATACGATCAGATAATTGAGATATTGTTGAGTTCAAGTGTCTATTTCAAGGTATGCATACAAAATTTTTACTAAATTAGATAAAAACAAATTAATTAATTTTTTTGATGCCATTCTTAAGTAACTATCCTATGAAGACTTAATTACTTGCATACTCAGCCATATTTATTATAGTGGTTTCAGCCTTAACATATCTAACAGGGCATGTTGGAGGTCAATATATAATTCAACATTTTTTGGGATAATCTGATATTATCTATGAGAGAGTTAATTCAAATAAATCCAGCCTTACGAACTATTATTTAAAGTACTTTAATTCTTATTTTGAAATAAGTAAATTTTCTAATCATAAAAATAGACTCTAATCCATTAATTATTCTAAATAAATTATACTTACATTATTTAGGAGCTATAGCTACAACTGAAATAAACATTAACAACTTTGGAGGATTTAATCCTTTACCCTCAGTTTTGGAAGATAAAAAAAATAAGAAATTTTCTAATTCAATATTTTGTTATGCATTTAAGCAAGAATTTTAAGCATAAAATACTGATGCAATTTAAGAAGTCACTTTTGCAGATTTTCTAGCACCTCTTGGATAAATACTTAATTCATAATTTGATGAAAATAAACCATTGCTGTATGGATACATAATAAAAAGTCCAAAGATACTATATTCGTATCCATGTTATTCATATGGTTAATCATTTGGAGAATATGTTCCTGAATCAAGGCCATGGTTTTAATTGGCATAGAATCAATCAGAAAAAGTTGCTAACAATCTGGAGTATGAATATTCAGTATCAGATCCATACTTATGTAAATAACTATTTAATACTATAAAGTCAATTAAGCTAAACAGATTGGAATAACTTTATCATTGCCACTGATAGATAGGTAATTGATGTTTAATGGAGCATGGTGCATGGATATTTTCCCTGACTATTTAATTGTAATCACAGAAAAAATGACATCTTAATTCTAAAGCATGAGTATAATGATAGTTAGTACAGATGGTATGATTATCAAAGATGATGACAATAAAATTGCATATCCAGTTTATTTTTATAATGAAAGTATAACTGGATTCAATAGTGATTAATGGTAAAAATTAAAGGTTAGTGATATGGATGAATATCTATTTTAAAATAGTTTAAAAGGGACTCAATAAAATATAATTAAGTTTTATTTGAAGAAGCAGTAGTTATTCATTATATTGTATTATTATCATGTTATTTAGTTTAGCATTATTGATTCTAATGAATATGTCCATTATCTTATGGAGTACTAAATTGATTAACAATAGAAAATAAATGATTTCTTACAATTCACATTGATACTTTTGTTGATATGCTTCTTTGTATTATTATCAGTAGCATATTTGATAATAACATTTTTGATAATGAAACCTATAGAAGAGATAATATGGTTTTTTTAAGTTAGAGAGAGAAAATCTTTGAAAGAGAAATACTAGGATTTGTTAAAAACAAGGTTTAGATATAGGAATCATGTTTACATCAGTCCAACAATTAAAGTATTATAAGAGGCTGTTTATAGATTAAACTATTGGAATTTCAAAAAGAAAAATTAAAAAAATGCTTAATGTAATTTATTACAAATGTTCTAATTTCCTAAAAATACACACAGTCATAAGATATATTTGAATGGATCTAAATTATTTGACATAAACTAAAATTTAGAATAATCGGTATTTTTAGGAATGATTAGATAAGGATATGATTCGAAATGATTTGTTTTACTGTAATATTAATTAATTATCATATTTAATGAACAGAGACTTGGAGATGGCTAGATAAGCTTACATGGGCAAAAATGTGGAAATGACAAAATAAGCACATAACTACAATCCTTCAGAATAATTATATACTGACAATAGAGCTAATGAGAATGATCCATTATAAAAATAAGGTATTTTAAAGTTTTTGAACATATAATAGATTCACATTAAGAGAAGCATTCAACAGGTGGTAATTATTTAAGAAGTTCTGTTTTTGGTGGTATGGATGGCATGATGACAACATTTTCTGTTGTTACTGCTGTTATTGGTGTAAATCACATATTATAAAATATAGGGAAATTTTGGAGTGTAAGCTGTTTTAGCATTAGGAGTAGCTAATATGATAGGAGATGGATTATCAATGGCTTTGGGTGATTACTTATCTACAAAATCAGAATAATCATTTTTTAAGTAGGAAAGAGAAAGAGAAAAATGGGAAGTGGAAAATAATTTGGAAGGAGAGAAAAAAGAGATGGTTGAATTGTATAAAGTATAAATGAATATTTCTATTGAAGAAAAAAGGAATGGATTAAGATGATGCAGAAAAAATAATGAATATTATAAGCAGACATAAGGATGCATTTATAGATATAATGATGTTGGAAGAATTAGAATTGGGAGGTGCAGAAGAAAATCCATTAATGAATGCTTTAGTGACATTCATTTCCTTTATTTTATTTGGATTAGTCCCAAGTATATACTGCCAAAAATTATTATGATAGTTATTCCATATATTGTAGCAGCTATTGCAGGATTAACTGATGGTGCAACTGATACATTGTTTTATATATCAATTGCAATGACTGCTTTATTCTTGATGATTTTAGGAGTAAGTAAATCATTCTTCTCATATGCACCATGGTGGAGATGTGCTGGTGAAACCCTATTTGTAGGATTATGTACTGCTAGTTCAAGCTATTTGATTGGTATGGCATTTGAAGGATAAGATATTGGATGAATATGAATATTAAATATATTTATTAAATTCATTTCTTTTTCATGTTACTCTACTTATTCAAATATACAAATATTAATCCTAAAACACTTCCTATTACTAAACCAAAAGCCCAATTAAAAAACCATCTTGGAAAGAAAAACCTCTAGTATTATTCATTTAATAAAGGCTATCCTAATGTTGTTAATGTTCCATAAAGAAATGCTACTATTGCGATCAATTAAAATAATTCCCTAGTAATTAATCCATATTTATTTAATGTTTATAAAATTTAAAAATTAAATTCATATTTCAACATTATATATTCCATTCTTATACCATTAACGTATTGCCATTTTAAACAATATCCTAATTTCCCTACTTTTGTCATAAAATCAATAGTTCCTACTATCTCTTTGTCTGTTGAAAAACTATTTCAATTTGTTATTTAACTTATTTTCAATTTCATTAATCTAAAAATATACACTTGAATCATATTTCTTATTTTTAATAGTATAAGTGCAAGACCATACATATTCATAATTTTGGTATTCTTATACGAAACCTACCAAAATTCTATTGTTTTATAATCCAATTTATAATTTGTAGGATCTATTGATCAAATTAAATTAGTATTGGATTTACTAAAATATGACAATTTCATATACTTATTAATCCTTCGACTATGATTTTATAATTGTATTTATACTCTATTTGTTAGAAGTAAAAATGAATTTCTAATAGTCTTGTTAATGTTTCCAAGTCAAATTTAGATTTCCTTTATTTGTCAAAATTAAATTAGGTTTTGAAATGAGGTAAATCATTTAATTAAATATTGAAACCTTAATACAAAAAGTGTTCTTAGAAGAATCTGTTAAAGTAAGGATTTTCATCATATAAATTTTAATAAAACCATATTAAATTTAATCATTTATATTATACTTCTCTTTTTAGTTAAGTTATAATTTATTCTAATTCAGAAATGCGATTTAATAATAATTTTATATGTTCTTCCTTTTTGGTCAATTATTGTTGATTCTCATTTGTGTGAAGTAGTTATTATTTCAAAAATTCCATTTCATTTATCAATTACTAACATAAACATATTATAAACCTTCTTTTCTGCTTCATTTTCATGTACATTCTATATCAATAAATGTAATTCATTTTATTTCTTATAAGTTAAGATTTTAAGATCTCTTTATTCATCTGTTAATTATTGTTGAATCACTTAGTTTTCTAATAGTTAATACACAATATTCTACCTTTCAAACCTTACAACTCTAATTTGATATTCTCTTCTAACATTGAATTTTCTCTTTCCAAATTACCTTTCCTATGTTCAAAATCCATTAATTTCTCCTCTAATTCCATTTATTTCTCTTTCAATTTTTCAATCAATGCAGAATCCTCTCTAATAGTTTGAGTTTATCTAAATGATTAACAAGTGCATTTTAAATGTGATTAAGACATACGTTAAATATTATAATTTGCGTTTTTTATGTTATAAATAAAATAATATTAATAATGGATTAAGTAAATGCTATGTAGTAATACATAACAAAATTAAAGACTGCTCTAACAGAATTATAATAAAAAAATAAAGATTTAGAAGTAAAACTTGATTACGAACACAAATTAGTGTAATCTTTGGAAGAAAAATTAGAATATACAGAGAAAAAATTATCCAATGAAAAAGAACAAGTTGAAATTTTAGGAATTAAAGTGGATGAATATGAAAAATAATTAAAAAGTAGATCTGATACAAAGGTATCAAATTTATTAAATTTAAGAAACCAAGTTTTTTAGGCAAAGTTTTTAATAATTCCCAATTAGATCAATTGACAATTAAAGTTAATTAAACAGAATAATCATTAGATTTATAAATTTAGGAGAATGAAAAATTACATGCTTAAGTGTTCACACTTAAAACACAATTAGAATTATAAGAAAATAAATTAGATGAAGAATAAAAAACAGCTTAATAAAAATTTTAGAAATTGAAATTATATTATCAATAAGAGAAAGCAAAAAAAGAAAATTTAGAGAAATAAATATAATAATTAAATCTAGTTCAAACTGGATTAGGTTATGAAATTAATCAATTAAATCAATAAATTGAATAATTAAAGAAGGAAAATGAAAATAAATAGCAAGAATTCTTATCTACTCAATAATTGCTTAATAAAAATTAAGAAGATATGAAGAAATTGACTCTAGATCTCATTAATCTATAATAAAATATGTATATACTATTTTTTTAAAAGATAGTCGTTAATTAGAACAGGAAAAATATGATTTTTAGACTTTTGTTTAAGAGATTTAAAATTATTTAACAGGATTATCTATTGATCAATCATATTAAGATTTAATTAATAGTTTAAATGAAATGATCTAAAAAATACATAAGTAAACATTTGTGAAAGAATTATTTCTATAAGCAAAACCAGGCAATTATGAAATCTTTAAGTTAGCATAAGAAAAAATACTAAAATTAGGAAAAAAAGTATTTATGTATATATATATAATAGAATGAACAATTAATTAAGTAGAATAAATAGTTACAAGATAAATTATAAGTTTAAAAGAGTAAGTAAGAATGAAATTAATATATCTATTAATAAAAGAGAAAGTAGTATTTATAAAATTTCATTTGATTACTTTTAGTGGTTATCTTTTACACATTTCTGCAAGCTTATTCTTTAGGTTGATGGTACTAGATTATTCTGGACTCTTGTTACTGAAGAAATATTTTAATGATCTATTATTTTAAGATAAGATACATTTTAGAATCTTAATTCATTTTAGAATCTTAATTCATTTAAGATGTACTTGTTTAATTTTATTATTTAAACATGTCTTATTTCATTTTTGTGAATTTATTTAGGTAATAATTTTATGTTCTACTTTTTTATCCATTAAAACTTTATGACATGATATGACTTTGATTATTTGAAGATAAATTTATATATTATCTTGATGTATTATTATTATTATGTTATGAATATTATGATCGTTTGGCTACAGATTTACGAATGAATGAAATTATTTATTCATTTGTTTATTTTTCTATTGATTTATTCTTTTTTAATGCATCTGTGTAACTCACATGATTTTCATCATACTATTCTGTTTTGTATCGAGTTGATTATCTATTACCTTTCATTGATTTATCAGGCATGATCTTAATTAATGATTTAACTTTTATAGATTCTTTAGATAATTGTAAATGTTTGCTGTTAGTTTATTTTTTTTAATATTATTAACGTAGATTATATGTCCCTACTTTTTATAGTTCTTCTAATGAACTGTCACTACTTTGATCATAATATTCATATGGAAATCGATACTAATTGTTATGACGAGCCATTTTATATTTTTATTCCACTTCCTATTAAAATTTGCGTAACTGCTATTTCTAATCTTCATCATCTGTTTGAGGTTTACTTGATATCTTTTTAAGACATTATAGTAATTATTCTTGCTTCTTTTTAACTACTTAATCCATTTTTATTATTTTTTAATATTTTCGGAAAAATGAATTAAATTGTTATTTTTCTTGAATTCATTATTTAATATAAAATTTGTGATTTAATCATATATCAATTTTAGATACTAAAAACTTTATAATTATAAGAGTAAACAGTATTAAAAATATATTTAATATTAATCAATTCTAAAAAATTTATATATATTTTTTGTTTTATATATAATATCTTCTCAATCTAATTTGGTCTTCTTAGAAATGATTTCAACATCATCATCATAATCAACTAATTTTTTTGATGTCTATTTATTCACATTTGTACTATGACCTTATACAGATTTAAATAAATCTATTTCATTATCAATCACAGTGTAATTTGTTTATTGTTATGGTTTAGAATCAACAGATAAGGTACTAAATTACTATTTCATACAATTGCACTTAATGATTTTAAAAATCTCATATATTTTTAAATAATTAGAATGCTTTTCCCAAAATTTTATTTCTAATTCCTAAAAAAAGATAAAAATTAAATATGTTACTAGAGATTTAATTATACTTTGATTGCCACATTCATAAATAATCTTGATTATCTCTAAAATTTATGAAAATATTAAATTTTCTCTTAAACCTTTATATAAAAGAAGAGGAGATATCAAATTTGGTAATGCCATTATTATTTCTTTATTTATATCTTCATCTTTGTACAAAATCAAAATTTTAAAAAATTACAAACACTTCATTTATAAAATTTTATTTTTCTCTTGCAATATAAATCCAATTTTTAATGTAATTTAATTTAAAATTAATACTTCCTTTACAGAAGTTTTTAAATTTCTGGATAATCCTAAAGATATTTCAACAAATTATGTTTTCTATTCAATTCTAGATTAATGAGAAATCTATTGTGATATTTTTGGATAAAAGAATGACAAAAAACAATCTAATGTTTCATTTTGTTCATCTTAACTGTTATCTATGAGTAATTTCAATATTTCTAGATATAAATCATTTTCAAATGCATGATCCACAATCAAATTGAATAAAGGATATTTGAGTACTTATTAATGTTCACTAATTATATACTATCTAAAATTGTAAGGATGGTTTTATAAACATGATATAACTAGTTCTAATATCATAGTAGATGTTTTTATGTAAATATCATCCTATATTTAATAATTTTATATACTTAATTTTTTATCTTCAACTTTTTGAATTTAGCTTTTTACTTTTGAAAACCTTAGAGTGAATCAACTATATAATCTTCTATAATTTCATATAATCCATGTTCACCCAATTTCTAGTAAATTAATGTTTTATTTAACTTAACATAATATTTATATACTTACATCTTAGAATTCCTTAAATACTGAGCATATTTCATTAAGGAATCTCAAAGCTAAGAAATTGAAGTTTCTTAATTGTTCTATTATTTCAACTAGAAATTCTTTTGAATTCTCTATGTATTTAAGGAGGTCCACATAACAACTCTTAATAATCTATCATGATTTTTATTACGTTAAAACTATCTTAATAAACATCTACTGGCACTCGTCGATGTAGTAGGCCAAACCACAATCGCGCAAGTACTACAGTCGATATATGAAGTGAATGGTTTTCAATCGCTCTTTACACTTGATTTGGACAACTTGTAAAAATTGAACATTCTTCTAAAGGAATTATCTATGAGGAACAAAATTATTCTTCGTCATCTCTTTATCATCTATATATAAATATTATTAAATACATTCTAAAGCACCAAATATAAATAAGTAATTTTAATCACTCAATATTGTTTGAAATAGTTCATGCTCAGAAGCACTCACAATCTAAATGATATTCATTATTTACATTTTTAACAATTAAACACATCATTTATAATAATTCTTGATTATTATCTTTCTCTAATTAAATGAATAAGTTATTCAACATTTCAAAATAATCCTATTGTCAATTGTATTTTTATTACTTTTTTATTAAGTAAATAAGTTGACAACATTTATTTTGTTTATGTACCACTTTAAACTAATTTATTCATTGTTTCAAGGATAAAGGGAAGAGTACTTTCATTAACAGGAGTCAAAACAATAGATTCATCATCATCTTCTTCATTTAACATATTTTGAATTCTACTCCAAACTATTTATGCTCCTTCTTTACTTTGGAAACTAAGTCCATAGTATTCATTAAATTGAAATTAAATCCCTTCTTCTACAATTTGGTAAGACTCTTACCTCCATCAAAAAAGAAATCGTATTATTATTTCACTGAAACAGCGAATACTTCCATACTTGTGTCCTTCTCTAATAATAACATTTCATTCTAATTTATTAAATCAAATTAAGAACTTTTGAATTAAAATGAATATATCCTGTATTCACCCAATTCCATTTATCTTAGACAAACTAATGTAATTTGCACAAATGAATTTCAGAGTTTTGTTTCATTAATATATTTTAAATATTAAATCTTATTTATCAAAAAACAATCATTTAATTATTTGTATACACTTTTTTTAATTCACAAATCAATCATCTTCTCTATTGTAAGAGATTGCATCAATAAAATCAACTTCAATTCATCGTTTATTTAATTATTTTATACCTTACCTAATTCACTATCTTGATCTTAGAGTTGCTCAAGACCTTTGATTTTTTCTTCAATCATGCATTTCTTCTTTCCAAGATCTTTTTATAATTATTTTATAGAATTAGGCATAATATCTGACAATTATTTTTATAGTTATTGATTAATTTATGTAATCATCTATCCTATAAATTAAGCCTCATCTCTAATGAATTTCTAATTAAATATATTTAATACATACTTTTGTTTTATCAAATTAAGATAATTAGTATTAAATAGATCTTTATTCCTCCTATCCTTACAATTAAGCCTACTAAACTTCACAAGTTTCTTGAAGCTTCAATATTTACTATCTATAATTCTTACATTCAACTTCTAATTATTAGAATATTTTTTCATATTAACAATCATTATTAATAATTGATTACTATAGGATTTTATTTTCCTATAATGATGCATAATATTACTCTTCTAAAAACCTTAATTATCCTAATTCATATTTCAATGTATCATTCTCTTTAATTAAACTCTAATTTTATTATATTACATTATCTAAGTTTTTGTTGATATCTAAAATTCGTTAATTTAATGTTTAATAAGCCTCCTCATTTTAAATTTTATCTTAGAGTTCAATAATTAACTAATTCTTTTTATTTAATTCTTCTTCAAATTCATCCATTGTCATCTTTTGCCCTTCCAATTATTATCGATCAGGTATTTTAGAGATCAATTACTATATTATTCTTTATTATTCTTCTAAGAGTTTATTTTTTTTAGGAGTTTCTAAATTAAACGGAGATTTTGATTTTGCATTTATTGAAGTCTTAAATCTTTCTCTATATGTAGATTAATTGCCTCTTGAAGTTGATTGATTTGCTATAGTTGGGTTATTTTCACTTTCTCTATTACTGGAAGTTCTCACTCCAAATGATAACCTAAATGATTATTATAATTTCACATCATTTAAGGTTTGAATTTAATTTTTTAGCATCTAAACCTAGTTAGTTAACATATTTTAATTATGTTACTATTATAATTATAAAATTATTGATTGAATCACATTCTGAGTATCCATTATCACTTTTTTAAATTGTTATTAACTTTAAATAGTATTTTGTTCTAGTTTTGAATTTTCTAATAAGGATTTTAAATGTTAGATTTAATTTTCTTAATTCTAAGATTCAATAGATCTAGTAGTATCTTAACCATTAGAGTTTAATTCTTATATTATTAAGTAAATGAAATATTTTAAGGATATTAAATCTGAACATCTATAAAAATCAAAACATTGATTAAAGTGTTAATCACAAAATTATTTAATTTTAACCATAATTATGTCAGATTGTTTTGATTTATGAATTTAAAATTCTCTTAATTTTTGTGTAAAATTTTATACTTTTATGTTTAAATTTGGAATAATAGGAATTTAGTTATTTAATAAACTATATTTATTATGTGTTGTAGATTGTTCGGATGGAGAATGATCTTATTTACTAAAATTTTATTAACGTTTGCTGATAATAGATTCGTAATAGAGATTTCTTTTAAATTCTTTTGGAGAGAGATTTGCAGTAGTTTTGGAAGTATTGGTTGATCTATTTTCACTTACATGATTGCTATTAATGTTTTTTACTCTCATTTCCAATGCTTAAATTTTACTTTTCAAATAATTAGATGATTATTAAAATTCAGAATGATTATTAAGATTTGTAAATGGTTTTCTGCAATTACGAGAGGTAGACTTTGGTGAATTGGGAGTTTGAAACAATTACATTTGTTTGAGTTTGTATTTATTTTAACAGAATATATAATAATGATAAAAAATCAATTAACTCAATTTAATTTAACTTTTTTAGATGCACTAGATTCAGTATCACTTTCGAATTATTCTAATTATTTAAGTATTTCTTAAGCAAATTATTCATCAGATTCCATACATTATTATTTAAAGACTTTAATACACTAAAATAGATTGAAGAATTTTACTTTGAGAATATTGTTATTTTATATTTCAATTTCTTCATTAGAAACTACAAGTTCTTCAATCTATTTAAGAATTAAATGATTTTCTCTATTAGTTAAAGCACTACTTTATTCAAGTTCTTTGAGATATGCTTTTTTTCTATCTCTAGAATTCTAAGCAGAAATACGATTTCTAATCATTTGTATCGTTTTTTTATCACTACAATAAATATAAATAATACTGATCACTATTATCTTCAACGAATTACTTCTCAACACATTTAATAGGTTTTCTACCTCTTTTTGCTTTTTTTGGCTCTTGTGGTTGTTGAGATGAATAGAGATGAGGCTATAAAATTTGCATACGAAATTTAGCTTTATCTCTATAAAATTTGCGTTTTGCTTTAAGCATCATAGATTCAAATTCAATAGGTTTATTACGAGCTATCCAATCAACATATTCTTCATTTAAGTTTAGTATTGATGAGATAATTTAACAAAGATTAGAATTCTCATAAGTAATAAATTATGGTTATTCTTCATAATATTGAAATTATGAACATTCTTCTTATTTTACAGAGGATAAATCATCTTAATCTTCCATGATTCCTGTCAGGATGTAATGGTGATAAGGGTTCATTAATTTAATTATATACTGTATAATTGAAAAAAAACTGATCCTTAAGATGCAAATCAAAATGTGAAGGTAGAATAATGTGTTGTAAGTATTTATTAATTGAATAATATTTATAATTAAATGAAAAAGTCTCATAAGAGATAATCCACAATATATAGATAATCGATAGCAATGTCTGAGTTTTCACAAAAGTTATTAGAGAAAAACGATGTGTTGGCATAAGATATATAAAAAATAGTGAAGAAACTTTAGCCTTAAAGTAGAATAGAGAAAGCTGAAAGACACATTTATGATGCCTATTATTTAAGAGCTATACGCAATGACATTGATTTAGTAAATAAGACATACTTGAAACTATTGTGGTATTTAGAGAATAATCAATATTGGTTAAATGGGTTATTTATATTATCGATCATTTATCAACTATTAACATTTTTTGAACCTTCATTTCCTGATTAAGATAATGAAGAGCATCCAAATTTATTTATTATAGAACTTATAATATTGTTGTTTATGGGCATTGATTCATGTATTACAATAGTATTACTATTAACAAAGAAAGAAAGCAGATTTACTTTAAATCCAAAAAAATAGTTTAAATTGATTGCATACTATTTTTGTTTAGTTGATTTCATAATACATTCATATGAACCTACAATATTTAGAGTCAGTAAGATATGCAGAACTATGTTAATGCCAATGTATTCTAAAGATTTAAGACGAAATTTAAAAGGAATCATAAAAGCAGGTAAAGATTTATTTTTGCTCATTATTTTGTATCTAATTATAATTTCAATCTTTTCATTTATTGGAATTAATTTAATTGGAAGTTTAGATAATGTTGATATGAGAACTTAAGATTATGGAGATTTCTTTAAATTTTTTTCAATGTTATTTATGGTAGCAACTCTTGACTTTTATCCTGATATCTTAATTCCACCTATGCTTTAAGGGATTTATTATTGTTTATTCTTTATTACCTATCTATTACTTTTTATTTTCTTATTTGCACCAATACCATTAGCAGTTGTATATGAAGGATTTAGGAAACATAGGATGGAAATAGCTATATGTGATATTATTAAATAAAAGACTGCAATGATGGCAAGTTTTATATCTTTAGACTTTCATGATTAAGGATTTTTGACAAGAGATTAATTTAAAACTTTTATTCTTCATTTTTATTAGAATACAATTACTGAATCATAAATAAATTAATTATTCAATTAAATTGATTAGGATTTTAAGTAATGTAATTATTACAATATAGTGATAAGGTTCAATTTGATGAATTTCATAAGTTTCTTCATTTACTTTAAGATGCCTCAGTATTCTCTTTACCAGAAGCAAAACCACTTCATTGTTGGGAATCATTAAGAAATTATTTAATATCAAAAGGTTTATTAACATTTGTGGAAGGACATGTATAATTTAATTACTATTATAGTTATTTGGAATATCTATGTTGATAATAACAATTTCTAACTGTGTTTTGATAGTCATAGCATTTTTTATTGAAGATTAAGATATTTTAGAAATTTTCAATTTGTTAGATACCATATTTTTGATATTCTATTCTTTAGAATGTTTTATCAAAATTGTTGCTTTAGGAATAAAACCTTACTTTGAAGAAGGATGGTATATATTATATTTTAAAATTAGGAATGTATTTGATATTACATTAGTAATCTTATAAATAATATTTGATTATATTTTATTTAATATAGTCTAGGGGAATATTGTTTAATCAATTAAAGCTAATAGATTATTAAGACTTGCTAAAATATAAAAAGTATTTAGATTGTTTAGAGCATTCAGATCTCTCAAAATATTAAATATCTTATTTGAAGGTTTACAATTCTTAGATGTAGTAAGAACATTATTATATAAAATCATTATTTGTGTACCTTTAATCTTAAGATTAATGTTACCTGTACAAATGGTATTCTTTATTTATTCTTGTATTGGTATGTATTTATATGGTAGAATATAAAGAAATGAAGATAATCCATATGCAAATTCATAATGTGATATCAATAATTTTGAATATTCATGGGGAAGTTGTAAATATGCTGATTTTTCAACTTTTGCAGGATCATATTTAATGATGCTTTAAATGTTCATAGCAGCTGAATGGAATCAAATTGTATTTGAATTAACATATGATACTGATGATATGGTATCAGCTATGTTATTTGTTGGTTCCTTTGAATTTTTTTCAATCTTTTTATTAGCTTTAATTGGAGGATTAGTATGGGAAGTTTTTACAGTTGTTTCTTAATCTTTGAAATAAGAAGATGATAAACTTTCTTAACTTGAAAATAATTTAGACTAAAAATAAGATAATAATTAAGCAGCAAAGCATGATAAGAAAAAGAAACTAATTTTAAATGATGATAATCCAGATGAAATCAGATTTCATCGTAAATTTAGAATTGATAAATTAAGTAAAACACATACAAAACTTAATAATAATATTTAAAAAGATTTTGAAGATGATATTGTAAATGATGAAAGACCTGAATTAAATATATCTTAACCTGGTTCACGAACTTACTTCTTATATCTTGGAAGTTCAGGTAAAAAAGTTGCACCATACTAATCTTCTAAATTTAATATTTAAAGAAATGATGTTGTTGATCATTTTTTAAAGAATTTTATCACAGCTGATATATGGTTATAGAAAAAATAAATAGAAGGTTTGGATATAAATAAAGTAGCAATAGATTATATGATTCATTTGAGAAGTGAAATTAAAAAGGATGAAATGTACTAAAAGAAGAATTTTAATATTTCTAATCATCATTTATTAATTTAAAATGCTGTATTAAGAGATGCATCTGAAGTCTATATTAAATAATAAGAAGATAAATTCTTTAAGACATCTTTTGGTTAAAAATTTGAAAGAATTTAAGAACTCAAATTTTAAAGTAAATTTAAAATTGAAAGTAAAATCATATTCTCATTAATGGGAATACTTAAATTCCAAAATCCTAATGTAAAATATTATTTTTAAATTCTTAATTTAATAGAAAATTATTTTACCTATCAATTACTCTCTGATTATTCTTTTTTTAAACTTCTTCATCAAATCAATAATAAATGGTATACTATAAGCATAGAGGAAGGATAAATTTATTTTTTCAAAGTTGGTAATGGTCCTTGGGATTATACAGAATAATTATTTTAAGAAAGTAATATGAGAATATGTGAAAATTTATCATCTCTCTTAGAATCTGGTAATTAGGAATGTCTAAAAGCTATTGGGTAATTTAGTATGAGTGTCAAATCAATTGCAAAAAACTTTGAAATAAGTTTACCTTCTGTTGATATAAATAATTCATGTATACTTTATTAGATTAAGAATGAAAAATTCATTACAAATGATATTTAATCATTAAAAATAAAGAAATGTAATTTTCATATTTTATATTAATTAGCAAATGTAACTTCAGATGATTAATCTCCTAATAATCAATAATGTGTATTTTTGGATTCATAACATTAATTAAATGGTCTACTTAAACTAAATTAATCTCCAAAAATAGAGACAAGTAATTTAGATGAGTAAAGAAATGTCAATTAAACTATTTTATTTGTTATAGCTAGAACTACAGCATAAGAATAAAGAATCCAATATCAAAACATTACTATGTTAATATAATTTATATAGGACTTTGGGAGTGTCATTTAAAATTATAGTTCCACCTTCTTTAAATAAATAAACAATCTTTATGAATTAAGATATCAAGACAAAATAAAGAGTATGCGAAAATTTTGATATTGAGTAGGTGGTAAATGTATCACCTCTAATTTATAATTTTTGTATATCTATAATTCTTTCTATTAATTAAATAAATGAATAATTGTTTGTTAACGCCTAAGTCTAAATTACCAAAGTGTCCCAATGCTCCTAAAAAATAATACTATGTCACTAGAATTAATGAGTAGTCAATAAAATCAGTTTGTAGAGTTCTTTTATTTGATGAACCAAAACCTTAAATAGCTTAATCAGAAACTGCTTGATTTTTTGTATATTACATATAACTATTATATTGAAACTCTTAATATTTCGATATAAAAACATAATAAAATGAATAAGAAATATACATTCAAATGTTTAACACAAATGTTCAACTAAAATAAAGTTTATTATCCTTAATAAATTAAAGAATAAAAATTATTAATAAAATTATAAGGTAATTATGGATTTAAGAAACAAAAACACTAGAAAAATACTTCTTCAACTCCTTGATAAATAGTTTAAAACTATTATATCAGATAATCATTCCAAAACAATCTTCTAAGATTAACTTATCAGATTTCAAGGTGATCAAAATTTAAAATAAACAAAACAAAGATAATATTCACCATCTCCTAAAATCATGCGAACTCATAGTTAATCTGAACATATTACATTTTATGAAAGATAATAATCTCAACTAAAATTGAAAAACTAAAGATTGTAATAATCAAAAGAAAAATTGATATCAAAAAAACTAGAACAAGAAAATTAAGAAAATACATTTCATCCAAAAATATTAAAATCAAAAAATATTAATTCCTAAGTTAAACATGATATTTATAAATCAGGCATTAAATGGTTGCAATAAAAAGTATTTTATTTTATCTAAGTAGATAAGGCTGATCACATAGATAAATTGAAAGAGTCATCCACTATTTATATTAATCAAGAAAATTCATTTAAACCAACTCTAAATAAAACTTCTCAAAAAATTATCTAGTAATGCAATTAATAAGACTTTTTTTAAAGAATGAATACAAGTGAGAATAGAAAACAACTAAAAATGAAAAAACTCAGAAATGATGCTACTCCATCCTTCAAACCTTAAATTAATAGTAAATATAAATAATAATAATAGATCATCTTAAAAAAGGGTAGAACAATTAAAATAAAGATATTCTATAAGTTTCTGTTAATTTAGAATTATTAGGAAAAGTAAGAGATTATCACTAGAGGGATACCAGTAAATCAAACTTAAATCTCAGTTATACTGATTATAGAAATAGAGATTGTACTTCTGCTCTCTCTCAAACTATATAGATTGATAATTAAAATTCTCAATCTCCTAGTTTTAGAAATTCTACTATTAAAAAATAATCTCTACTTCAAATTGATTTCAATTCACCTAATAATAATTTCACAGAAATGTTATATGAAGCATTAGGTGATTCATAATATGATTGCTTTTGATTTATATATATATATATATATTTGTAAGTATTAAATCATCATATATCTCTGAGCATAATATTTGAAAAACTATTACTTGATATATCTGGTTCAGTGCTTAGATTTTCATTTTTTAATTCAATATCAAATTTTTATTTAAATTACAATAATGATTACTTAATATTCCCTTATTTTTAATCTAAAAATATATGTGAATATATTACATAATTATTAATCCTTAATTTGTAATTCTTTTGTCAAAGATTCCAATTTAATCTCAGATGCTTCTAGTTATCTTCTCATTTCTTATATTTCCTCTAAATAAATTTATGAATTTGTTTCGTATTTATAAATTTCTATTTGCTTTTTATAATGTTCTATTTCCTCTTTCAATATTTCTATTTCTTTTGTCTTTTTAATATCTTCCTACTCATTCTCTTAAATGTATTATGCATGAATTGCCTATAAATAATAACTTTTGATACTTTTAATTCAACGATTTGATTTAATTAAGCCTCAAATCTTTTAAGCCATAACTATTCTTCCATTAATTTTTGCTTTAATTATCTCTCCATTAATTTTAATCTTTATTCACATTCTTTATGAGAGTTAGTGTTATTTTCATGTTATTTCTTATTATTAGAATTGCCATCATGTACTGTCAAAACCTTACCTTAAATATTATTAAATAGTTATTAGTTTAAAGCAGCATTTTAATTCTCTAACTATTAACAATATTTCTTATAATATCCTAATTCTTCTTATATTTTTGAAACAGAATCGTATTCCATTTATAATAACTGTTAGTATTTTATTTATAAAAAATTAAAAAACTATGTCTTATAAAAAACTTAAAGATTTTCTTTCCTATCATATTCAAAATACAATAATAGATCATTATTTTTATACAGAAGTTCCTCTCTCTAACTATTAATCCTGTTAAAATTTTTATCTAATTTAAGAATATTAATAAATATCTAATAATTAGTTATTAAACAACTTATTTATGCTAAAGTACTAATTATCCTAGATTCATTCAAATATCAATAGATATATAAATTTTTTTACTTATAAAGATCAAAATTAATTCAATTATTCCCATTAAAAGTGGGTTATTCTTAAATTCCATTAATAATTAAATGCTTTAAATAAAAATTATTAGTAACTTAAAAAAATTCTTTAAAATATTAAGAATCTAATAAGAAGAATTTCTAGATTATTCTTAACATATTTAAGTAAAAATATGATTAATAATTTCAGCCACATTCATAGATATTTAAAATATCTTAAAAGTTTCTAGATTGCCATGAGTTGATTATTAATTTAAGTAAAAATTGATATTTTGTTTATTTAACTTGTAAAATAAAAAATGAGATTAATACTAAAATAAAATATAAATAAAATACTTTCAGAAATCAAAGTTGGTTTCTTTAGAAATTGATTAGAAATTGAAGTTGAATATTTTTTATGAATCAGAAATGATTATTCGTTTATATCAATAGAAATACAATTAATATATGATGAAATGAATGAAAATGTATGTATCTTCCTATTTTGTTAATTTTTGTATTTGTTTTTGCTATTTGAACATTAATAAAATTTTTTCATTTTTCTACTAAAGAATCTAAAATCTTTTGAAATCAATGTACCAGAATACTTTCTCATCATTAGGTAATACTTGAATTTGATTAGATTTGAATAATAATGGTTAATGAATGTCTTTCATCCTTATTTTTAATTTCTGAGGCTTCAATAATGGTAATAACAATAACTCATGTGCGATGTTAAGTCAACAATAAAGGTGGAGGATGGCTTAGAGTATGAGAATACATAATTTCTAGTGAATAACGAATTGAATCAAAATCAACCATAGAGTCTGTGGAATAGAACTAAAACTAAAAGAAACAAATAAAGAAAACAAGAAAGAAAAATTCAAAGAAAATGTATAATAATGGTAAAATAATTATTAAATACTAAGGACACTGGACAAAAAAGGAACATCGTTTATACTTGTAATTTATAGAAACAAATAAAGAAATTATGATGAAATCAGACATGAAAAAACAGGAAAAAATCTTTAAATAGATGTCTATTTTCATTAAATCCAGATCTCCTTCATAATGTAGATCTCATCATCAAAAATTCAATCCTTTTTGAATATGGTCATTAAAATATATATATTGAAATTAAAAACAGTTGATTTATATTTATAATTCAAATTATTTCTACTTACAAACAATTCTTAAATATCATGTTTTAATCCTGTTATAAATTACACCAGCAATGCTTAAAGAACAAAAAGATATTTTTTATAAAAGATAAATAAATTATAGTACTAACATTCAGAATCACATTTTAAATTAATTAGATTAAAAAACAACTCTAAATTTAATTGGGAATGAATAATATATTCACCTGATTAAAATTTATTATTTATTTTTATATCAAAAAAAATTAACCAGATGCATATTTATTATCTAAAATTAGATTTATTCATCCTCTTCTCTTAAATGCTTTATAAGATGTTAACTAATTTATTAGTAATTTGTTCATAATCCATTAAAGAAGTATTAGTATTAACAATAATCATTAAATTAAGTTTGCTATGAAAGATATTCCTAATTTAATACACTTTCTTTTTATTCCATAAAATTCTCATTAATTTCTCTTTATATACAATGAAACTTGAAATTTCTTCTATTTTATTGTAGATAGTTGACTCTATGCTGCTAAATATTGATATGATAATCATTTCCCCTTAAATATATAACCCTAACTTCCCTTAATATAAATATACAACTAATGGAGTATTTATCAACAACTTTTTATTAATGTTGAAAAATAATGGAGATTAATATTTTTTGTGTCTTCATCTGTAATTATTTACTTATAACTATTTTCAAAGATACTTAATCTTTTATTGATATTATACTTTTTCAATTCTGAAGATCCTCTCTGTCTTTGAATAATGTATATAAAATCTACTTCAGTTGCTCTAAGAACGTTGAAATTATTTTTTTATTGGATGATTTTGCTTCTATTGAGATATTTTTTACTTTTTAATTAGTTGATTATGATATAATTATAATTCATGAATATATAATTATCAAATCAATCCAACCAAGATATCTAGATTTGGCATATGAAGTGAATTCACTAATTGTGTCTCTCTTTTTTTAGATTCTTTGATTAGTATCCAATTTTATAACAAAGTTTCTTAAACTCCTTTATTCTATGTTTCAGCACCATTAGATAAAAAATTAACACTAAAAGTCTTTGGTTTATCATCTACTTTCAATGTTTTTAGCTTTTAATTCAATGTGTAAATCAAAGTTTTAAGTTAAATATCTGAGTCGAATTAAGAGAATTATTCATTATTTTCTTAATTAAACACTATATTGATTGTATAAGTAGTAAGAACCTTGTTGTCCTATTTAATTTATATTTCTATGCCATCTAATATAGATATTAAATCTTGCAATTGTTGAATCAATTTATCTACATATTCACTCAACATTGATTATTTTAAACTCCAAAGAGTTAATCCAACAGCAGATTTCTAATGAAAGCATTCTGTTGGATAAACTTAAAATTTATATAGAAGCTATGTCAATGATAAGCTAAATAAATTGGTTATTAGGTTTATATATTATTAATTCATTTAATGGAGAATGAAATCACTAAAATGGAATATAATTAGCTTCAAAAAGAAGCTAATTAATGTATGGAAAACATTTTATTTTTGGCAATAGATAAAAAGTAGTAACCAAATGTTAAATCAGAGGAATATTAGAGATGTTAGAGATTAGTAACAGAATTCAGAAAATAATTTATTGATCATATGGCAAAGACATTGAATTTAGATGAGTAATCTGTAAAACACATAAATTCATAAATGAACAGCAAATAAAACTGAATGAAAATAATTAAAAAGTATAATCATATAATTTATTGATTGACATAATGCTACAATCAATTTTTGACTTTGGTTAAACGACATCTACATTCTGGCATTAATGTGACAAAGGGTTACTTGATGTACATCTATATCTATCATAAAAAGGAATAACATGAGTTACTGGAGCATGAATTCTTTGTCAGCCCTAAGTAGAGGTTGATAAAAAAATAGTTTCTTGTGTTGAGTTAGGATTCAATATTTAGAGTTTCTCTATCAAATCTTAAAAGAGCACCATTACTAACAATGCATGTTTAATTTATTGAAGCTTCTTCTGATAACTTTGTATAACTAAACTCTGATGAATAATTATTTGGATTTCACCTTTCTTATTAAGGAAAGAGTTTAGAAATATTTACTGCAGACAAATTCATTTATGATATCTGGAAGTCTCATTTCAAGAGATTTGCCATTTTGGATAACTTTCATGAAGCTTTTTCAGTATCAAAAATGATTGGGAAAGGAAGCTTTGCAAAAGTTTATCAGGCAATCAAAAAAGAAAATAATACTCAATATGCTATAAAAGCATTTAGTAAAGCATATATGTAACAGTAATCTAAAGGAATTGAAAGTATGCTAAATGAAATAAAAATAATGAGAAAACTTAATCATCCTAATATTGTCAATTTGTATGAAGTGCATGAAACCACAAATTCAGTTTATTTTGTATTAGATATGATTTAAGGAGGTGAATTATTAAAAAGAGTGAGAGAAACAGGTAAAGTATATATAATTATTCTTAAGGTTTTTTGCCAGCAGAAACGATGCAAAAATTAGCTTTTAATTTGATAAGTGCATTAAGTCATATGCATGAAAATCATATAATCCATAGAGATCTTAAACCAGAAAATCTACTCTTGAGATCTACAGAAAATAATTATGAGATTATTTTAGCTGATTTTGGATTAGCTACAAATTTAGATGAAGAACCCTTATTTAAAAGATGTGGTACTCCTGGATTTGTTGCTCCAGAAATCTTAGATTATATTGATGGCTAAGAATTTTATACAGATAAATGTGATATATTTAGTGCGGGTATCATTTTGTATTTATTAATTGTACTTAATCTAATTTAAATTTTAGACTGGAAATACTCCTTTTATTGGCATTGATCAAAAGTCTATACTCAAAAATAACAAATAATGTGAAATAGATTTTAAAGAACAACATTTTAAATTGGCACCAATTTAAATGCAGGATCTAATACAATCTATGCTCTAGAAGAAAGTTTCTTATAGATTAAGTTCGCAAGAAGTACTTCTAATTAATAAATAATTCATAGTGCATGAGACATCCATACTTTAAACAATTAGTCAAGGAATATAAGGTTTAAATTGACAAATACCAAAATAATTTATTGGGATATCAAGAAATTTAGAATGCTAGAAAAATTGGTACATAAGAATTGGAATAGAGATCCCCTATCAATTTCAATTCTTCTGATTCTATCTCTTCAAATATTTCTTAAAATAGATAGGATCAGAGAAAATCTTCAATTATAGGAGGAGCCTCTAAGTTTAGTCAATATAGTGCAAGATTATCAAAGTAAAATTCAAGAGAAATTTCTGGTAATTTATTTAACTAATATGAAGATATTCCATTAAAATAAGAATCAAAAAAACCTAGAGATTTACATAGATTGGCTTTGACAAATAGTTAATTAAAATAGATAGCACTTAATTAATTCGATAATTTCGAAGACCCAACTGCTGAGGATTGCAATGTTGGAGTCTTGGTTAGACAATATAATTCAACCAGATAAATCAGAATACCTGATAATACTTTAAAAATTAAAGAATGTAATACTCCTACAATGTAAAAATAATAATGAGACAAATAATCATTTTTCATTTCTATTCTAATCTATAATTTATTATTATTGGTTCGATCTAACATATTGTTTTAAATATATTAATTCAGAATTAATGTACTAAATTAAAGATGGATCTATAGTAAAAAAGTCTTTTAATGGATGATCTATTTCAACAGATGTGAATTTTTTACTCAAAGCCAAAAACCTAAAATATATTTTTTAATTTAAACATTAAGGTCTCTTATTCTTAAGCTTAACTTAAATATTTCTGCATTTTAGATATAATGTATTTTTAGTAATAATAATTAAACCAGTGTGCATAAATTTCATAATTTGGTTGTTATTCTGCTTTGCTTAAAAGTGTTATAAATTTTTTAAGTGCTTCATCTTTTATCTCTATTTCTACTTGAAGAACTTATTAGATTGATTCCTAAATTATTAGGTTATCAATACTTTAAATTAGATTAAATTAATTTGAGCATTCTTTTTAACTGTTTCTTTCTGTTACTCTACTTTTTCATACTTGTCTTTCATATAAATTTCACAATCAATTTTAATAGAATTCTTTTTAAAAGTCTCTTATATTTATTTACAAACTAAATCATATTAGTTCGAAATTAAGTATATTTAATTTAAGTTAATAGCCATTTGGTAACCACATAGAGCAGCCTTCAACATACTTTTATCTTAATTACTAAATATTGCATTATATTTGTTTCTAATTTTAGTATACAATTTACAAGCAAATCAAATATTGCTATACTGATTTAGCTAATTCCTCTCTAGCCATTAAATTGCTAATCAAAGTTCTAACTTGATAGGATTGATATGATTCATATGTTCGTTTTAACCCTGTATTATCATTAAATAAGCTAGAAATAGGTTCTATTATGGATTCGATATCTTATTGTTATGCAATTGTTGTTGAATCAATACATTCTTCAGGAGGCAAGAACATTTTAAATACCGATGGCCAATCTATTCTGTTTTCTTCATAAAAAGTAAGAGTTTTTGACAAGAATAACAGTAGTAAATCTTTTTCATGTTTTTCCCCTTATATTTTCATTTCCGGGAATATCATATCCTTCCCTTTTAATAGAAATTCTTGATGTTATTTTAAATCATATATGGTTCTCTTGTCAAAGGGTAATTGTAAAAATGTAAAATAGTAAACTATAACACCAAGCTATTAATATTAAATATTAAATTACACTAAAGATATCAGTTTTAGATGAATATTTACCATCACTCAAAACTTAAGGAGATGCATAATATGGTGTACCTACTTATGATTGAATGACTAATTAATTTCTTGCCTCTTTTTCTAATATTTTGCTCATTCCAAAATCTGAGATCTAAATATTATTAATTTTTTTACTTTTATCTTTCCATCGTTTCCAAAAAGTAAATTTTCTGGTTTCAAATCTCTATGAATTATTGAATTTTTGTATAAAATACTATATCCTTAAATAATCTATGTTGTCATTTCAATAATTTCTGTTGAAGTGAAAAATTATTTAACTGAAGCCCTTGCTTTAATAGTATTCTCTATGTGACCTTAATTACATTTTTCCATAAATATATAACAAATTTTCTGTTCCCAATCCTCATATATTTAAATTACTTTAATAATATTCGGATGGTTAAATTTCATTAAATTAAACAAAATTCTTATCTCTCTTTTCACTGCCTATTAATCATAGTCCTCACTAGAACTCAAATTTATTATCTAACTAATCAATATCAAAATTTACTTTCACACATAATGGCATATAAATACCTTCTTTATAACATTAATAAACTATTGCAAATGCTCCTCTTCCTATATAATTGCTTAAGTCTATTTTATAACCAGCTACTTCCTTTCTCAACATCTTTAAGAATTAAATTAAAAATAATAGAAATATATATATTAATAAATTTTCATTTTATATTTAAACTCTCACTATCCAAAAGTTATAAAGAGAAATAATGAGATTTATATAATTATATTAAATTTTCACAAATTAATATCAATCCAACATTAAAAACTTTGTATTTTTATAAACCTAATATAATTATTTCCATAAACAATTATTAATTCTTCAGTTGCATTCATATATTAAGTTATTTTTGAATATTTCAATAATCATTTTAAAATCATGATTATGAAATTTAATGAATTCATTTCTTATCTCATATTAAAATCTTAGTACATTTTTGTGTCTTATTAGAATTAATCTCATCTTCTTCTAAGAACAAATTCTAATTACTTACGTGATCTCAAAAGGCTATTTAAAGATACAAAAAAAAACAAATAAAAAATCAACTTATCAACTTTTAGTTCCTTCTTGTTTTAACTGTGCTAATAATCCACAAACAAAAAAATTGTTTGTGGATTAGTAGCACAGTTAAAACAAAATTCAATCCAGACCATTTGATTGATTTTATATTCTTCAATTTTTCAATCTTCTAGCAGTAATAAAGAAAGGTTAAATAAGTTTAAAGTTTTGAGGTAATAATTCTCTCAATATTAAATAGTTTTACCTATCTAATAATAGCCCTAGAAATTCCCTAATATTTATTATAAATATGCTTTATAATTAATTTATAAATAAAATTTATAAATTATCATTAACTTCATAACTTTCTCAACAAATTATGTAGGATGATATGATTGATAAAGATAGTGAAGTTACATATGAACTATATTTTATATTTTTATGCTTAGATTACTAATAATATGAGTGATAAATTTAATTTCTAATTAAATCTTTTAAAATCATATCTTGGACTTATAAAATTAGTAAATCCTCAATAGAGTTGGTAAGGATGGTTAGAAAATTTAAATTAGAATTTATATGATATATCTGAGCGAAAACAACTATTTGATTTATTAAAATAATGAAAATAATAATGTTATTTTATAATAGTCACTTGTAAATTTTTGTTGGCGAAGATTACTCAGTTATTTATTCCTTAGTTCTTCTTCTTTTCAATATGGTACTTTAATCTTAATATAATATTATTTATTACCAATGGATTTTAAGGATTATTTTCCATGATAATATTAGATTTGGTACAATATTATTTTTTTGCTCATTGTATTTGGCCCACTTGATAGATTTTAAATAGGAACCTATGTCTGTTAATCTTTTTTTGAGATCTTCTATTGAGCACATCCCATATTTATATCTCAAATAATTTAATTAAATATAAATGAATAAAACATAATACATAAGAAAAAAAAGATACTAATATATACAATTATTAACAGGAAGATTTATAACCATTTTTATTCCCCAAGAACTACAATTTATTATATTTAAATATATAGTCCATAAATATAAAAATATCATTTTTTTAAGATTAATTCTATATAACTTCCAAATAATCATCTCCATTAGCAGGTGTCTAGCCACTAATTAAGAATAATAACTTTTATTCATTTATTTAAGTGATTTAACCAAGATTACTTAATTTAGTTCTTTGATTATAAATTTCTATAATATTTTCCTAATGATATTATCTTAACGATGAGAGAAGAGAAAAAATTCATCTTTTTGAAATGATCATTTAAATTAATTAATATAAACCTTTTCATTAGTAATCAAGAAATAAAATTCAAAATTTGTTACTACATAAATAAATTGTAAACTATTTTTATTAAAAAATTATGGGTAAAATTTAATTAGAGAAAGAGGATAAAAACTAAAAGAAAGATAAAAAATTTAATAAAAAGAAGGCAGTCTTATCAAAAGGTGATATGGATGTTGAGAAACCTATGGGAATTAAGAAGAAAGTGATTAAATAAACTAGTGAATAAATTAAATAAAAGCAGCTTAAAAAGAAAGTACATTAACTCAATCAAATCAAAACTTAAACTCAAACTGATACATAAAAGAAAGCTGAAATATTTAAAGAATTCAATAAAAATCTTGAATAACAGATACAGATTCCAAAAACATCCACAAAAGGATAAAGAGAAAGATTGTTGAAAAAACAAAAAATTTTGAAAAAGAAGGTAATTATTCATTACTATGTTAGTTGTTGGATAAATACATCGTTACCAAATAGAAGTAAGAACCTTAGACTTTTATCTTAGACTCATTGAAAAATAATTTATTAGATATTGATAAGCAACACCAGGAAAAACAAAAGTAATTAGAATTAGAGAAAAATAAAGGAACCTCTAGTCATTTAAGAAATAAATTGTTGAAGGAAGATCAAATCAGAATGAAGCAGGTTTTCTAGATTAAACCATTCTAAGATAATCCCTTAGCAACTATGAAGATGCATCTAGAAAACACATATTCAAAAAAGTGATTAATTGTATATAAAAGTAAGTAATATACATTTTCATGTTATATATTTATCATTATCTTAAATTATCATATTTTAAGATGGATCTGATTATTAATCAAATAAGTCTTCATTGCTTTCTTCTATAATTCTCGAAGACTCTTCTTGTATTATTTACGGAAAGGGATCACTAATTGAATCACTATTAAAATCAAGTATTTAGCCAGATTTTTCAAATAACTAAAAATCTAATGAAATTATTACATTTAAGATATAAAACAGCAAAACAGATTCACTCCAAGTGATCTTCAAATATTTTATCATTTATAAAACCTCATCTTTATTCCAAAGTTAAAGTTGTTTTTTTTAAATATATTCAGCTATTTCTGGTTATTTTAGAGTTTATTTAATCATTTTTTCTGCTTCATCAATTTTAAAATCAGGATAATCTAGAAATGTTTTATATCTTCCAATTTAATTTAACAATGAATCCGCTAACTTATTTCCATAAGTCGACAATGATTTAACTACTTCCTATATTCTATCTTAACCTAAACTAAAGGGTTCTTAACTTAATATATATTCAATATCCTCTTTTTCAATTTGTTTTTTTAAATCAATTGCTTGCTATTTTAATTCTTGAATCATTTAAGTAAATTATTCATATGTGATACCTCTTATTATTAATTTATATTAAAGTTCCTCTTGAGTTTTAGATCTTAGTTGAGTGCAAGATAATTCTGTCGTTGCTTACAATTTATTACTTTTAAGTGAATTTGAAGAACTTTTTTTATTTGCTTCTGTTGTTATTCTCTAAATTTTATCTTCTAAATTTGCTTTAATCTAATTTAATTTTGAGACTTCATTCTAATCAAACTTAAAACAATACTTGAAATTAAATAATTTTCTAATTATCACTTTATTATTTTTATTTCAAATCATTTATTTCTATCTACTATTTAATAAAACCTTATTATGTTTTTAAGAAATTATCTTTTATCATAGATTATTGATTTAGATATCTTGAAATAGATTATATTATAATACTCCTGAGTGCTTTTTTCTAAATCTAGTAGAAGTTTTTTTAACTTTTTAATTTCTTCTTTATATAATTAATTTTCAATCTTTATTTCTTGTACTTTTGTAACTTTAGTATTTTTTTTCATTTGTTCTATTAAACATAATTTCTCTTATAACTATAACTATAAATCTTTATTTTATTTTTTAATCTATTAAATGATGTACTCATTATTTTTAGCTAAAGGATTCTGTTTAAATTACATTTCTTCAATATATTTATCAAAATTCTATAGTTCTTTCTAACAAATTTAACATTTACAATACATCTTATTATAAAATTCTAGTTTTTAATTTTATATTTTCAGCTCTAATAAGGTTAATTTCTTCTTTTAGAGATTTTATTTGAATGTAGAGTGTTTCTTTATCATGATAATCATTTTCTGGCCAATACTTGGAAATATTCACATAACTAATTTATAAATTTGAATTACTTTCTTTAAGTCTATAGTTTTGTATACTTAATTATATGTTCGTGTGCTGATATAGATCTCTTTCAAGTATAAAAAATAATATTACTACTTCTTTGGACATCGATGAATAAATTTTAAATATTTAATTTATTTATAATTGATCATAGATTTGCTGCAATACTTAATTTATTGCATGTATCTTCTAATAGACTTAAGAGATGTTCTTCTGACTATTCCCTAATAATTATTTAAGAACAATAAGTTACCTTGTTTTCTTTTCTTAATCTAATTCCACTTTTACTCTATTTACGATATCTTTCAGCATTTCAAAGATTGACTATTCACTTTCATCTCTGTTTCTTTTCTCCACATTTACTAAATTACTTAATTTAACAAGTTCATCAGTGATTGATTTCATAACCTTATAGTAAATGGCTAAATCTATACATTTTAATCAGATTCATCTCTTTCATTTGATTCATTTCTGACGGCTTCTTATATTTTTGGTAAATCATTTTACAACCCTTAATGGATTCCTTCTATAGCATCAACCCTGCTTGCTGTTTCTTTCTAAACTTCAGTTCTTAATAATGCAGTTTTATCCTCTAACAGACGTAATACTTTAGATTCTCCTTCTTTTCTTGCTTGAGTTTCATTTTCAATAGCATTTTCAAATTTCTTTTCTAAAGCTAACACTTCTCTATTTTTAGTTTCATTAGCCTATTCTTTAGCTAATTTATCTTCTTCAACTTATTTTTACAATTTTCCTAACTGATACTTAAGATAAAATAATACTTGATCTCTAAGTCCATTAAGTTTAGTAAAGATTTATTCTTAAAATTCATTAAATGCATCTTCGGCTTATTAGATTCTTTATTCAGCTTATTCAAGTTTTTAGAATCTCTCGTTCTCTACTCCTATTTATATGGTTGATAATTTTTCTGATATCTTCTAGATTCTTCCGCTGCTTGGAGATACTTATTAATCTAATAAGGATAGATGTTAATTTTTACATAAAGATCTTGAATTATACATTGTTAATAAATTTTATTTATGATTAAACTCTATATATATATAGAAATAAAAATGTCAATCTAATAAAAATTTTTGATTCCTTTTTATACTGCTTTAACCAATATCAAATTAAGAAATGTCTGCAAAATCAGAATATGAACTATCAAAAACCTCTTCTTTTTCTTCTTGATTTGTAGTTTTACTATTTCTACTAGAAACCTAATTGATATTTTTATAGATATGCTCAACATCAATCCCTCTTGATTTTACTGCTTTTACTAATTAAATTAATTTCTTTTCTTTTTCAGAAAGTGTCTAAATTTTGGTTTACATCAATTTGATTTGGTTTTTTAATTCCATTTTTTCTTTAGTATTTGTTTACTATTTTTTAGGTTAAATTTGGTTTTAATTTTTTATCTGTTTTATTTGCTCTAATTGAACTTCATAATTTTTTATCCTCTCCTCTGCTTCTTTCTTTTGCATCTGCAATTCTAAACTTAGTATAAGTATACATACCCAATTAAAATTAATTTTCTTTTGCTTACTATTCTAATTCATGAATTTTTTACATCGAACTTGCTTTTTCCTTATCATATTGTATTTATTTTTGGTTTTAATGATTATTGGTGATTTCTCTGATTATTTAAATTAATTAAATAATATAGCTTGATACTTCTTATTAATTAATGCATGTCCTTAACCCTACTATCAATTTCGAGAGTTATTAATTTAACTACTTAAAGCTTTTATTCTTCTCAAGATTGTCAATAACAGATCTGATTTACCTCATAATCTCTTTTTTTGAAGCTTCCTCCTTTAAATGAGCTTACTCGTATAAATAATTTTAAACGGACATCATTTCTCCACTAAGTTTCAAGGTTGATTAAGTATTTAACCTACTCTTATATTACTCATACGCATACTTTATTTATTTTCTTATCAGGAGTGCTAAAGCTGTTATTCAAAGTTCTGTAATAATTATGTTTAGGAGCCGAGACTGATTTCATTTTACTTAACAATATTTTATTTTTTATAATAATTTTTTTTCTAAGCCTATTCTTTCTATTACTCTTCTCTTATCAGTTTCAATTCTCCTATACATTTCTTTTATGAATCTATGAATTTAACAAATCATGATTTTTTATACAAGTATTATAATATTAAATACAATAATGAACTTAAAAAAGCCTGAAAAGCAATATTATTTGAGTCCATTTCCAAAAGATGTAATAGGATTAATAGCATCGAGTTGTGTTTAAAGATTTTAAGGGGCTTATACTTTGGAATTGCAATAAAAATAAAACAAAACTTTTTAGGAGGAATTAATTTATAGGTATTTTAAAGGGAGAGCCCCACCTCACGAACTGAGTTAATCTGACAAAGATGAGTTGGAAAATTTTGAAGGAAATGAATATCATTTATGTGAGCATAGAGGATAGCAATTTTTAAAGAAATATTTTCATCCGTAGGTGATAAAGTTTAATGAATGCATAGAGATTTGCGATATTTAGAATGCTTCAAACTATAAAGGAGTGCAAATTCTAAAAAGATCAACGTGTAGAAGGAAATGTGAAGATAAAATGGATCTGACATTAAAAGAATACATGAGAGATGGCAAATTCCCAAAGATGGAGGAAATCTTGAAAATGTGATGTATGTTAATTTATTTTATGATGTGAAAAAATATTTAAGACATTTTAATTTGTGAGTTAATGAGGTAGACAAATTTTAGTGAATTTTATATAACTTATCATAATAAAAGGGTAGCATCCTAAATATATGAAAAATATTATATTATCAGTATATGAAATAAAGACAAATTAAATCAGAAAATCTGGCTGAAAAATCTATAGTAAATTCTTTGTTGGAAAATTATTTCAATTATTCACCTATTGCTTAGTAAGAAGAAAAAAAAAAAATTATGTATTTGGGCTCCATGATAATGTAGGTATAAGCTGCCTATTTGTTGAATTCAGTAGTATAGGTAATGCTGAATGATAATGAATACTAATATTAAATCAATTAACAATTTAGCGTACTAATTCATAGATTTCTGAAATAACTTCATAAAATATTCCTTTTATGAAAAACGATGAATTATTGATAAGTATAAATAGGAATGTTGTTTTTATGATTTTCGTAGACTTTTTTAGAACTTCAGAACTTCTTAAATAATCTATTAAAATCATCTCTGAGAGTATTTTAATAAAAGTCCTTAAATTAAATCAAATTTTGTATGATTATCCAAAGGATTATGTTATCATTAAATTAATTTTGTTCTTTAATCTTATTACTCTTATATTCCCTATAGTTTTAAGCTTTAAATTTTATTTAAAAAATCTATTAATTTTAATGCTCAATTTCTACTAACTAATGAATCTATTATTATATCCTATTTTTGTTCATGTCATATTTTTCAAGATAGTGATGTAGATTGGAGCATTTTTGCTTATTACTCTTATTGACAGGTTTAAAAGTAAGTTTTTAATCAAAAAGGCTTAAATGAGATAGGAAAACTGCAAATGTAATTTCGAATAATATTTTCTTATTTGCTAAGGTATTGCAAATATCTAAAAATGTAATTTATATAACTTTCAATCTACCTTAATTCCTTAGTAATAATTAGCACATGTATTGTAAATTTTAAAAAAAACAGCAATATTCAACATTAAAAAACAAATTTAACTGATGTTTAGATTTAATTTAACCTTTAATGATATTATAAGTAATAAATTTATAATGATCTTAATGATTTATGTAATTAATTCAATCTTTACTCAAATAATTATGAAATTATTTTAACCATTATACTCATATTAGTCGCTGACTTTCCAATCATCGTCTACAATAAATTTGAATTCATTCTTACCCGAAGGTAGCTATACTTCAATTTCAAATCTTTAAAATTAAACGAAATTTACTTATTATCAATTAATATTAATTCGATTTTATCTGTCCAATTTAACCAGTTGCCAGTCAAAAAAACTTTACTACCTCCTTAAACCCTATTATAATAAAATTTAAACTACCATACAAATTTCACACTGCTATTATTCATTTAATCTTAAATTTAATTTTATGTCTATTCTTACACAATCGTTTCTTCATGTTATTATTATAATCTCAGATTTTCAGCCTCTTGTTCTTATCTAATTCTATCTTCTTCCTCTTACTATAATCTAATTCTCTCTGCTTCCTATTATTATAATCTCAGTTTTTCAGCTTCTTATTCTTATCTAATTCTATCAGCCTCTTATTATTATAATCTCAGTTTTTCAGCCTCTTATTCTTATCTAATTCTCTCTGCTTCTTATTATTATACTCTCAGTTTTTCCGCTTCTTGTTCTTATCTAATTCTCTCTGCTTCCTATTATTACAATCTCAGTTTTTCAGCTTCATGTTCTTATCTAATTCTCTCTGCTTCCTATTATTACAATCTCAGTTTTTCAGCTTCATGTTCTTATCTAATTCTATCTTCTTCCTATTATTATAATCTCAACTTTTCAGCTTCTTATTCTTATCTAATTCTATCAGCCTCTTATTATTATAATCTCAGTTTTTCAGCCTCTTGTTCTTATTATTATAATCTCAACTTTTCAGCTTCTTGTTCTTATCTAATTCTATCTGCCTCTTATTATTATACTCTCAATTTTTCAGCTTCTTGTTCTTATCTAATTCTTTCTTCCTCTTATTATTTTAATCTTAATTTCTCAGCTTCTTATTCTATTTAAATTAATCTTAATCTTTCAGACTCTTACTCCATTCTTATTCTTTGTTATTCTTATTCTTATTATTGCTTTCTTTTTTTTTCGTTTTCTTATTCTTATATTATTCTTACCTCCTACTCTTTTTATTATTTTAATTTTTCAACCTCTTACTCTTTTCTATCCAACTCATCTTATTATTATCCCTTTTCTTTTTATTTTTAAAGCTCCTATTATTCTCTATTTCTTTCTTCTTCAATATTCATTCTCTATACATCATTTTCTTTCTGCTTAATTAAAAGATTTTATGATAATGATTGTTGCCCCATATTCAAAACAGCATCATCATATTACTAAAAATAGTTTAATTCTTACTTATTATTTAATTTTTGTCAATTCTGCTTTAGCTATTTCTCCTTGTTTTTATAGCTTTTGAGCGTCCTTATCTAGATCATTAAGAATTTGAATTGTCGCTTAGTTATTCCCTTATGAAAACTAGTCTTATTTATTTTCAATATTCAGTATCAAAGCCTCTAGAAATACATAATATAGATACCAGAGCTATTGTCATCTAAAATATGGTAATTGTACATACCTTATGATTCGATTTTTATTTTTTTTTCCAACTCATCTAATGTAGCCGGGGTATAGGTGATGTGATTTTCATCAGCAATATTATACTTTTTTTTTTATAATTAGATACCTAGGGTTATTGAGATTTTTCTTTCTTTCTAAGACACAAATTACCCATTTAAATAAATAATATATTTATATTATGAATACATAAGAAAGTTGATTTATGAATGAATCTATGTCAGACTTTAGATGCTTAAAAGTACAATTAAAGTTAATTGATGAACAATATAGTTTATTATTAACCTTAATTCTAATAAACTAAATTCAATATTTGTATAGCATATTACTTTGCAATAATTTTAGTGAAAAAATTAACTTTTTATTTAAAGATTTTAATTTCTTTATATTTGAAATAATTTTATTAATAATTGAATTTGAATTTCAAAATGAACTCAAAATAGTTAAAATTTTAAAAGGAAGTAGAAAACCCAAACAAGGAGAACGAAGGCTGTTAAGAGGGACATCGAATTCATAAAAAAGGGATTAGTTACCTCCCTTTAACAGATATTACTGACATATTATATCCAAAGAGAAGATAATGGGAAGTATCAACTCTTGAATCAAATCAATTAAAGTTCTCTACCACTATTCAATTGAGATGATAACAATGAATTAATACCTTAAACATTATAAATATCTTCCTTTAACTAATTATAATTATTTATACTGCGATGAAGATTCAATCATTATAATCAACATCCGGTAATAATTCTCTGATGATCATATCACTAACTCTGAAATCCATATCCTTCGCATTTGATAATTCAGTTTCTTCAAAATTAGTAAATTTTTCCTTAAATAACTTTTTCATTTTATCTAATAAATTCATTTTATTGACATTTATCAATCTATAATGGATTTCCCTGATATTGATCACATGAGCAACTTTATCAAGAGTTACACCAGATCTATAATATATGATAGATAATACGGAACGCCATTAGACCATGCTGTTGGCTAATCTGTAAATTCTTTTCCATGAGGAGGAGCATCAGCTACATGAAAGATATATCTTAATGAAGGTGTATGACTTGCATCTCTCCATTCAATTTTTTTTGCTGCATCATATAATCCATCCAATACAGCCTCAGGTAAATCTCCACCTCCATAAGCATCTTATTAATCGATAAATTTAATTATTTCTTCTTCTCCACACAATTCTTAAATTTTAGTTATATAAGTTGATTCTTAAGGAGGATGATCCCTATAGCATACAAATCCAAATTTAACACTAATGTCTTCATTTTAAGCTTTATTTTTGATGTTTTTAATAATTTCTTTTACAGTATTCTATATAATTAAATAAAGATTTACTTTTGTTTAATTTAAATATTGAGACATAGATGAAGTAGTATCTACACAAAAAACAACATCAACAATGCCAGCTGCAGCTTTACTTTCTGTTCTTCTGGGAACCTTTGCAGATTCTGTTTATTTTTATTCTTGTTGTTCTTATTATTATTCTTTTTTTCCACTTTTTCCTTTTTTATCACTTTTTTTGTCTGATTTCTCAACAGGTTTTTTTTCACTTTTATCATCTACTTTCTTATCGGATTTTTCTATTTCTTTTTTCTCAGATTTATCTGTAACTTTCTTTTCATTTTTATCATTATTTTTCTTTTCAGATTTTTCTTCTACCTTTTTTTCACTTATACTTCCTTCCTTTTCATTCTTCTTTTAAGAGACCTTTGATTTCTTATCCTCCTTAACAGCAACTACTTTGACTGGTGTTTTTTTGGGTGTACTTTTTTTCACAGGACTTTTTTTTGGAGTACTTTATTTTTTACTTATTACTTTTTTTTGTACAGGTTTCACCTTCTATTTAGTTTCTATAGGCTTTTTAATATCCTAGACTTCAGGTTATTTTTTTTATTTAGTATCATCTTTAATTGGTTATTTATCATCTTTTTAATTTGAATTCTTTTTAGGCGCACTCTTTACTTTTTCATTAACTACATTCTTTTATTTTGTTTCCTAAGTCTACTTGGTAATCTTCTTTTGCAATACACCTTAGTGATAAAGAAGATATTTACCATTGCTTTTGCTTCTAGTCTAACCCAATTTTTCGTGTACAATATTTTCATTGTCTTTTATTAAAGTCGATATTGTTCTTGTTCTTCTAACTGGAGCTATTTTAGTCTCTTATTTCTTTGGAGCAGCTTTCTTAACCATTATATATTTAAATAAAATTTATAATTAATAATAATACTCAATCTTCCATAAATTATTACAAATATCTAATTAAACTTAATCGTATTTTTTTAATCCATACATTGTCTTACCATGCATCTAATGAATTATAACATCAATTAACATTTGCATAAAGATAAAACAAAGATTTCTACATTAAATATTCTGTTTACTAATACTTTGAAATTGACAATTTCATTATATAATCAAAATTTATAATAAAATATAATATATATCTATTCTTTAAAAATCCTTATGTAACAATTTAAATTTAATAAATTGTGCTTCTATGAAGTAAAACAACTTTTATTCAACTATAGTTCTCAAGGGTGAACAATATTGAGAAAAAAGAATTTGTAAATTTACTAAAAATGGAATCAAATATATTTTATGACTTAAATATTATATCTTAATTGTTAATAATAATCAATATTATAATATCAGTAATAATATCATATATAGGTTATAACTTATTTAAGAGATATAAAATAGTGCATAATATTATATAAAATTAGTATAGTTTATTGACAAGCTATTTAAAATTGTAATTATACAAGATATTAATGAGATATGAGAAAAACAAATTGGTTAAAATGCTCTAATTTCTTGATTGCAAACAATTTAGGGGAAGCCAGAAATTAATGATGATATAATTAATTTAATATTTATTAATTGAGTTGTATAATATCTCTCAAGATGTGGTAATTTATGGAATTAATGATATATATTTTAGAGAATATCAAAAACAGCAAAAAGTGTCTGATTTGAGATTTGATTTAATTAGTTGTTTTATTTAAGGATTTGTAGTTTATTGAATGGCTGTTTTCAACTCTTTATTTGAATAGTTAGATTTTTCAAGTAGCAATTAAACACAATTGAAATGATTCCATCTGATTGAGACTTCCAAAGGAGATTCATAAAAGTTTTCATAAACCTTACTTTTTATAAAGGGATTGGCTTATTAATCTAAAAGGAATTTAATAACAGCAAGATTTCCATTTTTACAAGAAATGTACAAAGAGTTCTATCCAAATTTATTGAAAGAATTTAGTATATGTTTTGGGTCAGTAGGACAATACAAGTGTCTAAATAAGAAAAATAGTTTACTTTTTAGGATAGATTTATAATAATTTAATCATATTTTGAATGTCTTTTTAAGATCCTTATTCAGAATAATAAATGAATCTATCAACTAATTTCAAATTGGATAAAATTTCATTGATATTTTCACTATCCCTAGATTAAGGATCTGGATGTATTTTAGACACATTTCTATTAGAGGAAGGTCTAATGATTGTTTCTTTTAGTTAATCCTAATAAAATTATTTAATTATTATACTATGGTTGAAATTCGTTCAACTAAGTTCTATTATAATCTTCTGATACTTAATAGTAAATTTCCAAAGGCTTTGAATTTATTCTTTTTTGGTGAATCATCTGTATTCATCTTGGTAGGTGAATCAATAATGGTATTAGTTTAAACGAGTTAATCAACTTTAATAGATTGAAAGTCTTATTACTCTTTTTTATTGATATCAATACTAATTTAAGTTTGTTTCATCTATAATTAGGATTAATTGAATAATTCTTACTTGAGAATTGACAAACTCACATTGGAAATCTTGACTTAATTTATTACGACTTGAAAGATGTTATTAATTTTTCAGTTCTTGTATTCTGTCTTCAGAAATGCTGAGTCTACGATTGGAGGGACTGTAGTCTTCCAAAAATTACTAGAAATTAAAGTAAAAATATGCACTTAAATGTTGTTGAATTCTACCTATGAATGTGGAGATAAACTCTACTTTTTCTCTTTTTAATCTGAAATGATATATTTTGAATAAAAACTATCCATTGTATTTAATTAATTATATATATATATACATATATACTTCAAGTTTATCCTCATTTGCTTATCAAAGAAACCAATTATTTTAACTTTATATATGAAGTCTCTTCCTCAATTATTGATTTATTTAAACATAATACATATTTCATACAATGAAAGGTTGCAGTAGATTTTATTCCATTTTTGAGTAATCATATATAATCTAATAATTTATTTGTTAAAGATTTGAATTGTTTTTTTTCAATATTATTTTATCCAAATTTAACCATTCGACTCTAATTATAAAATATATTTAAATTAATCATTAATAATCATCTTTTTCAATATAAGGTTGCACACTTCTTTTATCTCCCCTTAATAAAGGAATTTATTTAGATAGTTAATTTTATGAATATTTCATCGGATATATAGTATTATGTTCAGTCCATGCTTGCTATCCAAAAGCCTTTAATACAAAATTAACAGAATCTTCCATTATTTTTGCTGGTCTCTTGGAATTATGATTTCCATTAAAACTAAACAATTCTTTATTTAGTCCACGAAATTATTTCATTAATAATTTAGGATGACTTTATCTTATCAAATCATCCTATTAAGCAGACAAAAATAATATATGAACATCCTAAGGTAACACTTATAATTATTTAGCTATTACCTTGTATTATTTATACTATATTCAATTCATCAATATTAAATTTAACTTCTTAATGAATTTTAGATTTTACATAGCACCAAAAACAATTAAAACAACAATTAGGAATTTTGTAATTTTGTTTTGCTAATTCTTAGCATAATAAAGTTAAATTTGAGAATGGGCTATCACAAACTAAAACTTTAAAATCATTATTATTATGTGCTGCTAAGATGGCTGTCACAGAACCCATTGATCTACCCCATAATCCAATAGAAGTAATATAGCTCTATGAAACTGATATTCTATTAAATGATTACTCTATTTTCTCTTAAGTAATCATATAAACATATAACATCATTAGACTCATGATAGCCTAAGGATATATATTCCCCTTCTGATAATCCAGAACCTTATTTTATATAATTTTAGATACCAGACAAATCAATACCGCAAACTGAAATATTAGCTGGTATTAAATCATCTATAATTGTGAATGATTCAATTCTACTACTTGAATTACCATGTAAGTATATCATACAAGGATGAGGATTTCCCTACATTTTGATAGGTTCAAATAAACTTAATATAGTTTGATTCTCACCTACATTATAATTTCTAATTTCTCTGATTTTGTATTTCAAAGTCTGTTCTTTTTGTAATTGTTTCTTTAACTTTAAAGAGCTCATTTCCAAGATCTTTAAGATGGTAACAATGTCTTGGAGGTCTAATAATAGGTTTCCATATCATTTCATTCCATTTATATTATTGTTGTCTCATATTATTTTGAAATTAATAATATATTGAGTTATAATAATTATTATTTTAATGAATTTGCCATAAGTATTCAATGTATTCACAGATAATAATTAATTTGAAAAATTCATTGAAGATCTTGTGGCTGACTGTGTTCATGGAATTAAACTACCATATTTGAACTAATTCCCTGAAATTAATCATTATAATCTAATAATTGAGGCTCAATAATTTATGCAATAATTTAGTGAATATTTGTTAGAAATGAATAATTAAAATAGAGAAGAAGTATAAATCATTATTATATTGTAATCAAGGTGTAAAAACTATTAGAAAAATTAAAATCATAAATAGATCCAGAAAAACACTAAATCTTCACAAGGATAATAACTGAGAATTTCAAAGGAATGTGTAAACAAGCATTGTATACACATATAGCATTATCTAAATATGTTTTAATTGATTATAATTGGAATTTGAATGTACATTCCAATTAATTATATATAGTTAACAATATCTTCGAATAAAATAGCTAAGTCATAGATTCCTACAATAATTGTAGAATTGCATTTACAAACTTTAGATAATATAGCAGATAAAAAGAAGATTAGATTTGAGATGACTAAGGAAGAACTTGAATAGTTTGTAGGTAGATTATAAAAAGTTATGAATTAATTACAATTATAATATAAATGATTTCATTAAAACTTGGTTATATCAATATAATCATCCTTCTCAACTTCAGATTCCCTATAATTTCTAGGATGAGGTTTTGCTTTTGGAGCCAATTTCTATTGTTATTAGGTCAACTCTTATTATTCTTGATCATACTATTTCAATATTTCTTAAACTTTTTATTATTCCTTAATTTGTTTAAATTTTTATTTTTCCCTATAACTTTCCTTTTCTGCTTCTCTTTCAAAATGTTTTCTAGCCTTTTCTAAGATCACCTCTTCATCTTCTTCTTCATCCTATTCCTTTTCTGCCTATTCTTTTAATTTTTTTAATTGTTTAATTGTTGAAGAATTATTAGATATTAATTTATCTTCTTCTTATGGATTTTGTGTTAATTGCACTTTAGTATTATTTTCATTTTCAACAGGATTTTCAACCTCTTCATCATCAAAAAATGATAATTTGATATCTGGTTTAACAAATTTCAATTATTCTGATACCTTAGTAATATTATCTATAATAGATTTCAATTTATCTAATAATTTAGGTCTTTCTTATTATGCGATAGTAATAGCTGTTTATTTCATATAATTATCTAATTCATCTTCTTCATCTATTTCTTTTTCTTCATTTCTTTAAATATTTAATAATTCATTATTTAATAGATCTCTTTCTTCAATTAATTACTCTAATCTTTTTTTGAGTTGTTAATATGATTCAGTAGTTTTTTCTACTTTAATTTCGTTATTTACTTATTAAACTTCTTATGTATTCAATTTCTTCTTCAAAGTGTTATCATAGAATTCATCCTCTTCTTCTGAACTCACTTAAGCTTACTATTCAAATTTATTAACTTTTTAGACTCTATCTCCAAACAATACAAATTTTAATCCAACTTCTAAACTTTCTAATTCAGATCCTAATTCCTAGACTTTTGTTTCTAAATCACATTTATTCCTTCCTGATTATTCATCTAATCCAAAATTCTTTCTTTCTTTCACAATCAAATTATCTAATTCTTCTTATTATGAACGATAAGTCAATAATTTCTCACTGTATTTATTAATCTTATCTATCAATTATTCTGATAAACCTGGTAATTAAAGCAATAATTCAGGTTCTAATGGATATTCTTATTCTTAATGATATCTATAAACTTCTTGTTCATCATCTATTCCCCAATCAATACCCTCAATCTCAGATTCTTCCTTTCTCTAATTTAATTAATTTAAATTTATACTCTAGGTTTCATATGTCTATACATTGGATTTTAATACAATAAATTTAAATAATGTTCCTTTACTGTTCTAAACTCTTTTTTTGCATTCTTCTTATCTAATTTCTTTTGTAATTCCTACTCCTACACATTTGCATCCTATATTAATTTATTATATTTACTTCTTTCTCCAAATCTTCACATCTCAAAATATACATTCTTATACTCTATCCAAATTTTAATTGATCATATGGTTTTAATTTATGGAATAATTTTGTAGGAATCCTGACATTATTAACAAATGTCCCATGTGTACTACCCAAATCATAAATAAAAAATTCATTTGTATTCTTTGATTGTAATACAGCATGCTTTCTACTTATTGTAGGATTATCCAATACAATATCACATAATTTTTCATTCTTCCCTATCAAATACATAGCTTTCTAATTAAGTTAATGTTTTAAATACATTGTCAATTTTCTTCTATTCAATTACTACTCCATTCTTCAATATTTCTAAATAAAATGGAAGCTTGGGTCTCATAGACCATGATGGGGGAGTGTAATCCTCATACAAAGTAAAAGATGACATTATATCAATTTATTTATTAAATCCATAAATTATAAAGAGTTAGAATTACTCTATCTAATATTTTTAATAATTTATCAGTATTTACTATAGTGTCTTAACCTTATATATATATGTATAATTAAGAGTAAATAGTGCAATAACATGATTACTATTTAAATGTAATTTAATATATAATAGTATTAATACTTTTCTAAGAAATTAATGGCACTCTTTAATAGACTTATTGATTATCTATTAAGAGAAAAAGATGATAAAAATAAATAGAATATGTAAAATAAATTTTATTTATTAATACTACTATTGTTAAATAAAATAAGTATTTGTCATATGAGATAGAACTTTTACAATTACTTATAATATTAGAACAAATCAACAAATACATGTAATATTTAAAATATTTATATAAATTAGATCCGAAATCTATATTCTTATATATTATAATAAAATCACTTTTAGAAAGTCTAGAATTATTGATGTTTGGGAATAGGAATTGCCACAATTTGTAATTAAATCTATAAATAATTCTAGAACAGTGTAATCTTAATCTTCAAATTTTAATGAGATGAATATATATTTATAAAATTACTTTCATGATTTTATTTATAATTCTTATATCACTAGAAATTAAAGACATAGCTTTTGCCACATTTGAATAGCAATATAATTAACTTTATTCCAGATGCATACTGTTTATCTTAATTATAAGTATAATCTTATGTTAACATTAGTTTGTTTTATTTATCAAAGTAAATCTAAAAAACAACTTAGTTTTTTGGTTATAATACATTTTGTTTAAAATTGTATCTTTTTTGGATTCCAATAACTATGGTATCTCTACCCTTTAGTTAGCAACTTTAAACATACTAATTAGACAAAGTTTTTTATATTTTTATTATACCTATTTACTGCAGCATTGGATTTGGCAAACCCTAATTCCCTATTTATTCTAACTGAGTTGCACTCTAAACTAACAATATTACTAATTATTTTATTCGAATTTTATAACCTTCTTATATCAACGAAAATTGGTTACAAGGCAAAATAACTTATACTTGATATACTCATTGAAGACTGTGTGATTAAAATCTATGATAGTTAATTAAATGATCTAACACCAAATCTACTCTCTAAATCATAAAGTCTTGATAATTTTCAATCTCCAACTGTCTATACAACAAGATAATCAAAAAGTAATGATAATTTTGCAAATAATCAACCTTAAAATAAATAGATTAATTTCAAAACATATAAATTTTATGATAATATTAGTCTATCTGCAGATTCCTTGTAATCTTCAACTTAAAAAGATTAAACATATAATAATATAAAGGATTTAATTAAATAATACTTAAATGATTCTAAAATTAGTGAATAATTGATTATAGCAAATGAATATGATTATAAAACTGGATAGAAAATCAAATACAAACTCATTATTTCATAAAGCATTTCTAATTATATTATTGTTGCTTTTATTAAACTTGATTAAGTCTATTTGATAAAACAATAAAATAAATTAATTTAATTTAAATAATAACTTGCAACAATCTTTACTAATAAATTAAAAACTCCATTAAATGCAACATTTGGCTATTTAAATTCATCAATAAATGATGTATCGGTATCTGATTAAATTAAATAATTATATTTGATTCCTGCTATGTTAAATTCTAAACTTTAATTATATCAAATATAAGATCTTTTAGATTATTTATATTAGGATTCTACTTAATTGACATTACAAGTTACTAAAACTAATTTGGTAAAATTACTGTTAGGTGTAAATGAATTGTTAGAGTAATAATGCAAAACAAAAAAGATATAACTTTAATATAATATTAATAATGTAGATATCAAAAATTAAAAATCAATATATATTTACACAGATTCATAAAAATTAGAAAGAATATTGATCAATTTACTTAATAATAGTTATAGATACTCTCCATCAAATAATACAATAAATATAAATATCTCGATTGATGAGTAAGAATCAAAAGCATTCTTTAGAGTTTCTGATAATGGTGAAGGATTTACTTAAGACTAAATCAAATTTATAAATTAGTAAGCCCTATTATAAAATAAATTTCATTTAGTATAAAATCATCATTAAGATAAGTATCATCATTTTAAAATTCATATCAAATTTGGAATATCATTACAAATAACAAATCATTTAATCTCTGCTTTGAGTGATTAACATTCAAGTTTACAATTAAATAGTTCTTAATAAGGAGCTGCATTTGAATTTTTCATTAGTACAAAAATGTAGAATTAGTTTTCAAGTTCATAGAAAATAATTTAGAATTCAAAAACAATTAAATCTACAAAAGGTTTATAACTAATAGAATAAGATAATGGTTCAATTTATAGTCATTCAAGTTCTATAATAATTGAACCATCACCTTAAATGCCATTGAATCAAAAAAAAAATGAATTATAACAATTTAAGAAAAGACACTCTCATAGATAACCAAGTATATCAATTACATAGAGAATAGATGAGAACTAGTTTCATTTATTGAAAAAAGGACCTTTGTGTGAATCAATAGATTTTGAGAATGAATAAGAAATATTGATTGTTGATGATGAACCATTCAATCATGATATATTATGTTTGATGTTAAAGAAACTAGGACTTAATAGATTTGTGAAAGCTTATAATGGTCAATAATGTTTAGATATAGTATTGAAAAGTAAGTCTAGAATTTAATTAATATTTATGGATTTAGATATGCCAATTTTAGGAGGACTTTAAGTACATTCATATTTTATTTTAGACAACAGAAATCTTGGTAGAAATGATGGAATAAAAGTAATTAGATTATATACATATAATTGGATGTACTGCACATGATGATTATGATACTTAGTTGAAATGTATTAATGCTGGAATGAAGTATGTTATAAGCAAACCCATCTTTTTAAAGGATATAAAAGATTTGTTTTTGAAATTAAGTGACGAATTGCTAATCAAAAACTTATTCATTAGTTAGTCTATTGAAAAGCACATCTGATAAATCTACTGTGTTTTTATTTTTGCATTATTGAGATTCTCAATAGATTTATAATTTTGATTTCTTAAAATATTATTAATTCTCTAATAAATTTTATATAATAATAGATGAGTCTCATTATATTGTTATATAAACATAATAATTCTATAGTTTATAAATTAAATATCAATATTTATATCATAAATTAATAGACTACAATAAAATATATTAATTAATATAAAATAGAATACATCATTTAATATATTATTAAATTTTAATAGACATCAAATTTATATCTATATATATAATCAAAATTATTGTTGTACTATTATCAATTCTTGTAATATATTAATGGATGAAGGTTTAAAAGTAAATTTTATAAGTTAAGATAGAAGAATTTGAATTAATAATATGAAAATAATTTTTGATTTGATTATCCTAAAAATGACATTCAAATTCTGAGAATCAATCAAAATAAGAGGCCTTCATTAAATTTTAATTAGGAAATCAAAAGAAAATCAAATTAGATATATAAAAATTCAAAATTCTAATGTAAAAAACTTGTAATTTATATATTTAAATGAATGTGATTAAAAAATTAATTAATTAATAGAAATAGCTTAATGAGTGATTCGATTGTCTATATTGAGGACTTTGCTATCGATACATGTAATTTGTTAGGTTCAGGTGCTTGTGGCAAAGTCTTTGCTGCTACCAGAAAAAATGATAATAGATAATTTTGTGCCAAAGTATGAATTTTGTATTAATTTTTAGATTGTAAATGGAAGTTCTTAAAATGTTTAAAAAGAATTAGATATTTTGAATTATATGAAAGACAAACAAAATGAGAATATTGTTAATGTGTTCTATTGTAATTTTATTCCAGAGAGAGGATTTTTTGTTATTATCATGGAAAAATGTGAATCAGATTTAGAAAAGGAAATAAAAATGAGATTATCACAACAACGTAGATATACAGAACAAGAAGCTATAGATATAATGAGACAATTGTTCAATGGATATAGAGTACTTTATTAAAGTCATGTTATCCATAGAGATATAAAACCAGCCAATATTTTGACTTAATAAGGAAAATATAAAGTAATGATTATAGATATCTTTAGATTGCTGACTTCGGAGTAGGTAAGATTTATTCAGCAGATTAAAATTTATTAAATATGACAAAAAATGGTACCCCAGTATTTAAGGCACCTGAATTATAAGGAAATTATGAATATTCTGCAAGTATTATCTAAATTTAATTATTATTTAGCTGACATGATGTATATTCAAGGAAATTCAAATGCAAATGCAAATCCACCAAGATTTGGAACCAATACAAATTAAAATTTTAATATTCAATAGGTAAGAATATTAATAATGTTAGACTGTTCCCTTCAAAGCAATATTTGACGACAAAGAGAAAAAATTAAAGTTGATGCACAAGGTCGATATTTATTCAGTATATATGTTATATATATTTAAAAGTTTGGGATTTTATTTTATCATCTATTAACAGGTACTTATCCTTTTGAATTATCACCCCCTGGAATTATGGATTTTATTTAAAGATTAAAAACTACTCCTTTTAAAATGCCTCCTTCATTTAATATATCTCCAAGTACTTGTTAACTAGTGGAAAGAATGATAACTTATTCTCCAGTTGAAAGAATCGATTTTCCATCACTTACTCCATAATATGGAATAAGACTTGGAACTATGTACAATAGAGAAAATTCTATTATACTTCCTGTAAAACAAGCTTCTATCTCATTTACTGCTTCGAAGATCGTAATGATCTTACCATAAAAGGCTGTTTAAGATTGGCTTTTATAATATAGAAATTTGTTTTGTGAAAAATGGTATTATATTTAATGTAATGAAATAGTTGTGAAAATAAATTAATAATTCCAATATACAGGAATTACTGTGATTTATGTTTAAATTTAGCTATCCAATAATTTGATTAATAGATAAATTTAGATTAAATAAATGATTATATAGTAAAATATCAATAAGCAAATAAATGTGATATAGAATTTAAAATAGAAGCAAAGTTAGACAAACTATATTATATCTTTGAATATTGTAGAGTTTTATCAAGCTAATTCATACCTAAATGTTTTGATTATGAATAGAATAAAATTTATGGAGAATCACACCTAAAGTTTATGTTTATTTCTCATAAATTAATTAAGGGATATTATAACATTCAAGGATATTTAGGGTCATTACCACCTAATTATAATGGATTTAAAGAAGTAATTTAAAAGGAAAATGGTTTAACAAGAGATTAATATAAACAATATTTGGATGAATAATTTTGAAGTATAATTGTCTTAAAAATAGATATAAATGTAATAATCATTCCTATTATTTTAATTATTCTTATTGATCTTGTTATTACAACTCTTATGAAAATTATTCTTATTAAACTTCATTTTTTGTCTCTTATTATATATTTTAATTAATATCTTATTCATTTGTAGATTCTAATAAATAATATAATAATTTTACATCTTGGATTGAAATCAAATAGGAAATTCAACTCTATGGTATTGATATTTTTTAAAGTTGTTTGGCAAAATTCATCCCATTATTAATTATTTTTCATTGCTTTTAAAATGATTGGATTATTTTATTTATTAATCAAATAATTAGCTAATTTACTCAAGTATCCTTTAAATCCTACAACAATTTGTTTTTAATTAAGTTAGGTTACAATAAAATTTAATAAGGAATCAATTGTCTATTACATATAATGAAAATAAATTACTTATAAAATTTGATCCATTTGTTCAATATCAATTAATTTTTCAAAAATTACAAAAGAAGTGAAATGAAGTTAATTGTGATAAGGAAATTCACATATAGTATTGATAAGTATATTTATAAGTCCATTGTCTATTAATTTAGAATTAATTGATTTATTATTTAATCTAATATTTTAATAGATATAATTACTAAATCAATTATAATGTAAGACATAATAATCTCATATTTTTTCTACCAAAGAGTTTATTAAAGTATCTATCATATTAATTATTGTTTTAATAAGTTTTTTAAAATTCTTATGGTATTAAATGTAAAATATCAATAAATGAATCTACTTTATCTTATTAGCTAATTTAAAAATACTATAAAAGTAAATTTAATAAATGATATGGTCCTTCTGAATTTGATTAAATTGCTATTTAAAATATCTTACTTGGTTATATTAATATAATTTATGATATTTCTAAATTTTGATTTTCTTATTTTCTACTTAATATTTCTATAAATATATCACATATATTATCAACAATAGTTTGTTAATAAGATTTCTTTATCATTATTTTGAATAATCTGTCTGATAATTATTAAGCTAGATAAGAATAGTCTAAAATCTAAGAAGGTTGATTGCCAAATATTATGAATTCGGTTATGATTTTACAGATATGAGATTAGTCAACATGTTTAAGAAAAGATGATATTATTCTTTAATCATTTTCCAAATAGTTCCATACATCAGCACCTCTTTTTTAAATGATAGCATATATCACCTTATAAAAGTACCCACATGTAGTTTCTGCAATAGTGTCTTATTCTACAAGGGTAATTAAATAGCGGAATAATCCTTGCTTCATATCCTATTAATCTTCACTCAAACTTTCAATAGGGTCAAATAAATAATCAATAAACTCTTAATTAGCATTTTCAAATAGCTCTGAACATTGAAATAGAAGTCTGATATTTTATAAAATAAATACTAAGGAGTTGGATTTCTATTAAATATATTACCATTTAAAGTGACTGTGGAGATTAATTCATAATAAATCCAAGATGAATATTAACTAATGTTATATAATATAAGTTACTGACTGATAATAGAATTACATTTCTAATGTACTTAAATGTCACTTTCAATAATTGATCTTAAGTAATTTACGATAAAATCTAAGAATATTTGCTACTAATCTTGTTGACTATTTAGATGTATTTATGAAATAATTACTTCTCCATGATATATGATAGAAATGATAATAATATATAAATATTCAATTTTTATTGTTTTTCATTTATATTAAACATTAAGAAGTTTAAAGACAGAATAACTCTAACATTTCTAAATCTATAGAATTAACTTTAGAATCACTACCTCCAATGCCTTTAACATTAACAACTTAGAGTGCTCCAATAATTTGATTAGTATATTTCAAAGGCATACAAATGATAGGCATACTTGTTTCTATATCAATATTAGGATTGAAAAGAGGATTAATGTAACAATTACTTATTGCAATAATTGATTGACTTTAAATACAATTACCCATAATTCCAAGTGAATCATCACATTCATCTAATTTACCTTCTCTATTAATATGAATAACTTTATTGGTTTGAATATTATGATAAATTATTTTAGCAAAATCTACATTCATAAGTGATCTTAATCTTTCTTCTGCTTATTAAATAAATTGATGAACTTCATTTTATTAAGATTAAAGTAATACTCCAGTTTTAATTAAATGTCTTAATTTATTTTAAATTAACATTTAAGCATCATGATTCATAGCATTTTTAAGAACTGATCTTGAAAATTCACACATAATTTATAATAATGCTTCATCATCTTTTGTAAAATATCCACTTTATTTATTAACACATTATAATACTCCAACACATTTATCATTTTCCATAATTGGACATACTAATAATGTTTTTGTCTTATAATTATTTTTAATATCTTATTATGAATTAAATCTTTAATCTCTATATGCATCTTCTATATTCAAAATAGTTTTTGATTATGCTACAAATCCAGCAATTCCTTATCCTACTTATAAACGAATAGTTGTCTAAGTTCCTTTAGCTACTCTTGTCCATAATTCCTTTTTACTTTCATCAACAATAAAACATGATGCTCTATCACATTCTAAACAATCTACACATTTATTTATTATAGTTTATAAAGCATCATCTAATAAAATAGATGAATTCATTTATAGAGCTCCCATAACAATTTTCTTTAATCTTAATACTAAAATGAATAATTAATTATGATCAGACATTATTCGTTTAAATTTATCATAAAGAAATGATAATTTTTATGCTGACATATTTTAGATAATATCACCAAATGAATCTTCATTATCTAATAATTCTCTCATTAATGATACAGTTCCATCTTATTTATATTATTACAAAGCATCTTCATCAGATAATTAAATATTTAGAATTGCATTAGTTCTAAAACAATCTTCTTATTATAATGTATCATAAAATGTAGATGCTTTTTATGTTTATTTTTCATTCTTTTATTATTCACTTTCTTATTCTAAATGTAATCTAGCTAATGTTGGATTTCTATATATTCTTCTTTTGATACTTGGACTTTATTGTGATGTTTCATCTAAAAATTTACTTAAATAATTCTTCTTTTCACTTAATGTTTTATTATGTCCTAATTTAATACTAACTTTTTTTGAATGAAACTATCTTTCTGATTATAAAATATTTAGTTTTGTTTGATTTGCTTATATTAAATATTCATTAATGCATGATAATCTATCTATTTCTTTCTATTATAATTTTATTTTATCTTTCAATTTTCTTATTTCTTCTAACATTGTTTCATTTTATAAATTAGATGGACTACATGTACCATCATTTTTTTAAGTTCTTTGATGATATAAAGAAGATTCTAAAATCTTATCATTTTTTATATCCTTATTATAGAATGATCTTTTAACATGTTCTGTTTAAGTAGTTAATCTAGGACTATTTAATATTTCTAATTTATTCATTATTATTAAATATTAATAAAATATGTTATCATTCAATAGAAACATTACTTTTTTTACATAATAGTTATCTAGGTATGAATTTATTTCCTTAACTCTTTACTTAATGTATTTATTAATTTATTTCTTAATCAATCTTACCATCTTATTTTAAAAAGACATCAGGTATTTTACAATCTTTTGGATTTGGTTTTCTCTTTTTCATAATAGAAGGTTCAATTGGTATAAGTTTAGTTGGATTCATTTATTATTATGGTTGAATATCTATTATTATAGGATTGTCATTTTATTTTTAATCATCCTCACTATCAGAATAATTAACTAGCATTTTGTAATTTAAAGGAATAATTTAAATTTGAATAATAATAATAATGTCATCAGAGTCAGTTTCAATAAGCACATTGATATAAAAGAATGCTTAATAAAATGTAAATTTAATCAATATATCAAGACACAATTAAATTGGGTTGGAGTATTGGAATTTTTACATGAATAACATAAACAAGTTTAATATAAAGATTGTGAATGGGCATTAGAGAAATCATAAATGCAATAGAAAATAAATGAATTAGAAGGAGTAGTTAAAGGATAAGAGAGAGTAATAACTGATTTAGGCAAAAGATGTAAAATGTTAGAAGTAGCATTACGATAAGAAAGATTAAAATATTAATAAAATGGATAAGTTCCTGATTATTTGAATTAATTATTAAAAGAAAACATAGAAAATTAAAGTTAAATACAAAACTATTAAACTATTCCTAAAAGAAAGGCTAAACCTTATAGACCCTTATTGCAAAAGTATAAAATACATTACTTAAATTTTAAGAATAATCTAAGAAGTAGGATTATAATCAATATTCTCTCCTCCAAGTTCTCCAAAAATAGAACATTCAAATAGACCATCAGTTATGTTAACACCTAATTAAAATATGACTTCAATTGTTTAAAATTCAGGTAGACAAAGTCCAACAAATATGAATAGTACAAGTGGATTTCCCACACATAGTAGAAGCAAATCATAAAATATTAATGAAGAATAACCATAAATAGCATCAAAAGATTCTATTTAATTATAAAATACATTAAGACATCATTTAGATGGTGTAAGAGATGCATATTTCTTTAATAATATGACTATTTTAGCAACAGTATCAGAAGATTGTTAATTAAAATTATGGGATTACTAAAATTATTAATAATAATAAAATTAGATTGAACCATATTTAACATTAAGAGATCATACAGGACCATTATTTGCTATAGCAGGAATAGAATAAAGATTAAAAGGAATATAGAATGCTATTTTTAGTGCTGGAGCAGAAGGAGCAATAAAAATGTGGTATTTTCCATTACCAGATGAATGCGATCAATTAGGATAAACTGAAGAATTTTAATAATGTAGAATGACTTGGTAAGCTCATTAAGATGCAATTTGGTAATTAAAAGTTAATTCTTAATAAAATTTATTATTATCTTCTGCAGCAGATTCTCTAATTAAGTTATGGCCTATTTAAGATTCATAAACTGAACCTAAATAATTATATTAATTTGGATAAAAAAATTAATATGGTCATTTTGTAGATTCACCTACTGCTATAGCTTGGTTATAACATAATCCAAATCTTTTTGCATCTGGTTTTATGAATTCTGCTATACTATCTATTTTTGATACAGAAAATGGAAGAAATGTTCAAAATATTAAATATTTATAAGAAAATAATGCATCAGCATAAATTAATTAATTAACATAATTTTAATAATAATGTTTGATATCATCACATGATGATGGAAAATTAAGAATTTTTGATCTTTAATAATGTAATCAAATATTTATTTTATAGCTAAATTAATATCATAAATTATTTGTGGAAATGAACCAATTACTTCAGCTATTACTAATCTTAGTAATACTATTATTTATATTGCAACAGGAAATGTTATTAAGTAATTATACAAATATAATACTAAATTAGAGTTTGGGATACAAGAAGATAATAATTTATTTAAGAACTTTAAGGACATTAATCTAAATATGATGAAAATATTCATAATTTAGTTCATCATGGAAGTTATAATTTATTCGCATCTTTAGGTGCAGATGGATAAATTAAATTGTTTTCATCTAAATGATTTATCTATATATATATATATAATTGATTTAATTTATATTTTTTATATACTCTATTATATATTTATTATACCGTTTTTAATGAAATAAGTCATTTTCCTAGTAATGTTGATTACTTTGACTCTCTAAACATCATTGTCATCTAAAATTGATGTTGTGATGACACAAATGGATAAAATGACACTTAAAAATGAATTTTCAAAGCAATTAGCTGGTTTAATTGAACTCAAAATGTTATAGAGTTCATATGTAGAGGAAGTATTGAAAGAAATCAAAAGCATTAGAGATTAATTAATTGCAGATTAAACTGTAGAAGATTAAGAATTTGCAAAAGTATATTATACTATTTATTTCATCTAGAAAATTGGATAATTGAATGTAGAAATTGAAATTTTGGAAATTTAAACAGAAAAATTAGCTAAAGAATTGTAAAGACTCAATCAATAAATTGCAGATTTAAATGAAGATATTAGTAAACTAATTGGTACATAATAATCATAAGAAAAATAATTATCAACATTAAATTCTAAAGAAGAAGACATCAGAAATTAATATAAATTAGAAATTGAAACAATCTCAGTATATCTATATCAATATTATTAGTAAAGAACAACAAATAATATAAAATCAATTGATGGATTAAATGAAATGATTGCAAAATTATAATAAGCAGTATTTGCTGAATAAAGTAAAACAACTGTTCTCTCATAATAACATACTAAATAATATGTTGATCAACTTGCCAATACATTAGGACCTAATCATCCTATTACAGCTCTTGTCTCAGTAACTACTAAGTATTTTCTCTATTTTATTATAGATTTGATGTACCAACTGTTACTAGAATTATTTAATTACTTGAGAATATTAGAGATTAAAGAATATAAGAAAATGCAGGTTCAGATGAATATGTTACTAAAGTTACATAATCATATGAAGTTACACTTAAAGAAGTCACTGAAGTAAGAGAAAGGCTTAGTGCTGATTATTCAAGAACACTTGTAACTTTAAAGAGAAGAAATGAAGAAAATGTAATTTATATCAATTATTAAATTAGACATTATCTACTAAAAGTAGAAATCAAATCTAAAAGGATTTACCTATTGCATTAGATTTACTCTAATAATATAGAAATGAAAGGGAAATTGTTTAATCAAATTATAATTTAAGATCTGCAAAGAGAGAAAATGAAGTTAAAATTATTACATAAGCTTATACTATAGTAGCCTAATAAGTCAAAGTTTGAATAATATTACAAATAAAAACACAATTATTTCTAATTTATTATTATTCTCAAATGGATAGATTCAACATCTCTTAAACTATCTAACCAATGACTATAAACATGATTAAAAAGGGAATGAAATCTACATTATAAACATAATTGGATTATGTTATTAATGAAGGTCATCCAATTAATACTATTTTAATTGTTGGTTTCTCTGTTGAATTATTGATTAATAGTGATTTACAAGAATTCTAAGCATTAATTGAAGATAGTACAGGCAATATTTAAGTCATTACTCCTTTAACACAATAATATCCATATTGGTTAGATGTAATCAAAATTATAAATATAGAAACTAATCTAAGAAAACCCTAAATAACCTTCATATGTAAGATGTGTAATTATTCCTAAATAATTTAAATAAGAAATTGTTTTTTAATGTGTTTACATGGAATTAATCAAAAATTTTAATATAATTACATTACATTTGATTGATTGTATTAAAGCATATGAATATCGCAAATCTATTTCATATCTAACATAATTAGATAACAATTAAGAACAATAATAATTGATTAAAACGAAATCAATTTAATATTAATCCTCTTGCATTCTCTAATTAATAGAAAAGTAACCCTTGTCAAAAGATACAATTTTAGAACTTACTAATATTTCAGAATAATTATTTCAAGAATGCATATAATTTATTGCTAATCAAATTTAATTAAATGAGCATGATGAATATTATAAACTATAACAATGAAAAATATATATTGTATTTTTTCATAATATTTCAATATTTTGTAATTATCCTCTATCATATTTATACATATATATTTAAATTATTATTATTGTAGATATTAATATATTATATCCTAAATTCAATAGAATACTTCATTTGAAAAAGTTAATTAATTAAATATACATGATCTTCAATTGTAGTCAATATTTTTTAATTTAGTATTTTTATCATTTGTAAATATCCATTAATAAGAAACAAAACAAAATATACTGCAAGATTATTAATAAACAATTTAATTAAGTGACTTTTATTAATGTATTGATTATATAAACAAACGTAAAGTTCATTTACTTATTTATCTTATCTGTCTATTAAATTAATGTATTTTATAATTCAAATAAATAATTAACTTAATCATCTTAAAATTTTTGACTTATATTATTTGGTAATTAATAATATGAACTTGACAAATAAATCAAGCCAGAAATTATGTGAAAGGCATTATATTAAGAATTAATAATTATTTATAAGGATCTGACGAGGTGAGAATTTAGTGAAATACTAAAGGAACAAGTACATATTCTAAACTATTAACTAATATTCAAGTATTTGAATCTGGAGTTGAAATTCAATTTGCAGTTTAAAAGTAGGTTCATGTATATAAGTTAGTTTCGATAAATCTATAATTATTTTGGAATCATCGAAATCAATAATAGATTATATGGATTTTGCTTGAGTAAATCATTTTAAACATAGATGAGGATTTCATTCACTATTTAATGATTTTGTAAAAAAAAGATATCATTGTTAAATTCTTTATATAGACTGGATTAAGTTTCAATTAATCTTCTAAATGCAAAAATGGTTATTTTCAATATTTACTTTTAAACATTATTATTAAGAAATAAAATTTTCAGCATTAGCGACGATGGAAATTATTTAAAAAATTATATCAAATAATTTTAGAACTTAATTATTAATATTTTTATTTTTTATCCTTTCTAATTTGATATTCATTTTATTAAAAATAGTCTATATTTGAATTAAATCATCTAATTTAATTTTTTATTAGTATATTGTTTTAGTATTATGGTTAATTATAAAGCTATCAATTTTATTAAACTAATATTATATTTGTTTTCATCTTTTAAAAGGCTTTCTAGTTTATCTAATTACTTTTATCTTTTTTTATTATAATTCCAACAAATATAATCATCTAATTATTAGTTTTCCTCGACTAATTGTTGGATAATGTGAAAACAATTTGCTTTGATTCCATGTCTTTGTAATAATGATTGCATATTTAAAATGGTTGTGCAATTTTTAATTTCTCAAAATTCGAATGAATTTGATGAAGATTATTTAAATATAAAGGCTTATTCTAATTTAAATCATTTTAATAATAATAGAAATATTTACAAATGTTTAAAATACCATGCTATAAACATGAAGGTTCTTATGTGCAATTTATAAATCCTGAAAAAGAAAGTACCTAATTCATTTGTGATTAATGTCAATAGGACTTATTTGACTCAAACCCCAAATTTAATTTTTCGAATCTAATAAATATCAGCAGAGTAATTTAGATAGTTATTATATGAGGGATTGAAGTCGCCTGAATTTCTCTTTTCAAAATTAGAAGTATCTGATCGTATGAAAAACATTTTTGGAGAATATTCAAAACATAATGAAATTAGTTTAAATAATTAAATGAAGTAAATTGAATCATTGATTTCGGATATTTAAAATGGATTTACAAAGATGTTAGAGGAATTATAGTAGAATATTAAATTATTTTTGGATACAAAATCAATGATTCAATATGATTTAGAATAAGTATAGATGTATAATCAATAATTTCATAGATAATTAAATTTAGTGAGTTCAAGTCAATTATTAATAAGTTAGAGTAATTAGGCGATTCAATCAATCCTGAGGCTATTTAATAAGCAGAAACAGATGTACACTAATATTTTTAGAAAGTTTCTTAATAATACAAATAACTATTAATAAAGAAAGTATAAGAAAATTTTGAAATGAGTAAATTGAAATTAAAAAATTAAGAAACTTCGATGTGTAGTGAATCTAAAAAATTGGAGTCTTTGCTTCAATCCATAATATTAAAACATAATGAATTTTGTAAATAATTATCACCAATACCTTTATATGGATATATATTAAATAATCAGTTCTATGACAGAATAATTAACGAGATAGAAATTAAATCATCGAAAAAGATAAAGAATTCTAATCTAATTTTTTAAGGTTCTTAAGATGGATTAAATGCCAAATCATTTTGGAATATATGTAATGAAAAAAGTAATTTGTTGATGGTTTTCATGTCATCTACTAATGCAATATTTGGAGGATATTCTCCATGTAAATGGGTATGTGAAAAATTTATGACTCATAATTCAGATCAAACTTATTCAACATTTTTATTTTCATAAGATAAGAATGAAATTTATTATTAAAAAGATGGATTTACAAATAGTGCTATTTGTTGTAATATATAATGTGGACCTATTTTTGGAGCTGGTCATGATCTATATATATAAGGTGATTTTAAAGATGGGTATTCAAAACTAGGACATTCATTTTAAATTCCATCGCAAAAATAATAAAATTCTCGGATTTTTGATGAAAATTCATAAAATTTAACTTATTTATTTGGTTAGAAAACTCCGAGTATTATAGAATGTTAAATATTTGAAATAACATTTTAATGAGTTTTATTAATAATCGAAATAAATAATAATTATCTATCTAAAAATTCTTATTTATTAAAAATATCAACATTATTCTATTATTTAAAATAATGTTGCTAAATTAAGAGATTTATTATGACAGTTTCAAGTATTATTATTAAATTTATTATTGGATTTATCTATTATCATTACATAATTTTATATTTTAAATTGAGATGCAAGAATAATTCATTTTTAAATCTAATCTGGTATTAACAGAAAGTAAGAAAAGTCTCTTCTATAATGATGTTAAAATAATAATCTAAAATAAATAATTTAAACTAAGAGGAGGTGGATGTGTAGCCTAAAAGTAATCAAATCAAAATTCATCCCCTTTAATAATTTAAGAAATAAATATATAACAGACCTTACCTTAAGATTTTTTAGAGAATTTGAGAAAAAGATCTAAAACAATATAACAAATTGCAAAAACAATAAATGAAGAAAATTAAAGGGCTGAATTCTCAATTTGTTATTAATGGCTTTATGATTCTAGAGAATAAATTCATTGGATAGGAGAAAAAGAAAATTCATTATTATTTTATGATTGTATTTTAGAATGCTTCCTATAACTTTTGTCATCATCTATAATTTATGTAAGAACTTCAGGATTATATTGTTTTTATATCTTAAAAATATGTTCAGATTTATCCAAAGCGATATTTAATTTTTATAGATAAAATAATGAAAGATGTATGAAAATAGAAGGAAAGAAGAATATCTTAAATACTATTAAGGAATTAGAATCTCTTGTACAAGTAGAAGCTTTTACACTTTGGTTAAATGGAATCAACTATCATATCTCAATTATTAAAGCTGCTATATAACTAATTCCTGTTGATGGAAATCTCTAACTATTTTAGTTATTCGTCAAAGGTTTGATTACATCTGCTGCAACACTCACTCCAAGTGATGATTTAATTAAATTCTTATATAAAGCTGCAGAAGAAGTATATGATAAATACAAAGTGTATAAAAGTGAAAAGATTTATCAAAAATATTACAACTTTGAATGTTTAAAATGGTCAATAATTGCTTATTTGAAAAATAATGATTAAGGAATGAACAGAGTAATTAAATAACTTGAAAAATTATATGAAGAACAAATTAGAGATTCTAAAAGCTCTACTCTTCATTTCTTATGGATATATTTCATATCAGATTTATTACTGTTTAGACCAATAATAAAAAAATAGGATTGGATTAAATATTAGTCAAATTTACCAAATAATTTTGAAAGTTGGGAATAATTTCTTATTTAATACAATTTAAAACCATTATCTTATGATATTGATTCTATTAAATTAAATTTAGAATTTACATTAAATAAATAAGTAAAACCAATATTATAGTAATTTGGATTAAATAATTTTAAATCTCTTTCTTTATTGTTGATCGAGAAGACCTAAACTTTAAAATTTAAAGGATTAGATTATTATATTACTTTTCATTTCTCTACTCAATCTAAATTATTCAACTCAATAGATCCTTTTATTTCAGAAATATATTAATTGCTTTTCCAAAATAAAGAAAATCAAAACTAAATTATACGAATTGAGAATCTAGAAACTCAAAATTCTTAATTGGAAGAAAATAATCAAAGACTAATAGACTTAATAAACACCATTTAATAATAAAAGGATTCTATTGAGTTAACTCAAGAATTGTAGGATATCATTGATAAAAATGAAGATTTGATATTTCAAACCATAACATAATTCTTGAAGTTAATCAATGTTTAATCAAAATTAAATGGTTCATATCATGTTATAAAATTGTAATTAACTTCTTAGAGCTCTTTTCCTTTTCATAAATAAATGGAAAGTGTAACTCAAGTTCAAACTTCTTTAATTGATTTTGAATCTTCATTTTCAAGGGTTTGGAGTTAATTAACAAAATCAATATCTTAAGATAAGATCTTTTTTGATTCTCTAAATTTAAAAAATGTTAACAATTCTAAATATATATCAGAAACTTTATCTAAATGTAATGTTTATTGTAAAATTATTGAAGATTAGATTGAACACTTTAGAAATTAAGATAAAATATAAATTTAAGATCAAAATCTAATTTATTCTGAACTTATTAAAATATAGAATTAATTTGATTCACATAATATTCCTCTTTAAAAAATAAATAGTATGCATTTTAAAATTAATTATGAAGATATATTTTCATTTTTAAAGTTGATAGAAAATATATAATGGAATTATTTAATGAATTTAGAAGAAACAAAATAGGATATGGAATAAAGTTTATCATCTGATAATTTTAAGTAAAAGGAAATTGAAATGATTCAATTTTCTGTAAAACTTACAACATTTTGTAAATAAATTGATTTATTTAATAAAATATTAGATATCTTTAGATAAGAGTATTTAAGTATCAATAAATTAATATAAAAATAATCAGAAATTTATGTTATTTAATAAATTGAATCAAAAAGAGAATGTATATTATTAGAGAAATACAAATAAAACTTATCTGAATATTTTTCATTTATGATAAGTACCTTATAAAAATAATCTAATATGTATGATGAAAGAGAGAAATTTGAAAAGAGTAAGACTATTCTAATATAGCATTATCGTTTATAAAATGAACTCAAATAACACCTATCAAAATTTAATGATAATTTTATTGGTGTTCACTCTTTATCTGATAAAGCTAATCCATTGAAATTACTTTATTAAACAGTTAAGAATATTGATGTAATAGAATCATTAATTAATTTGGCAGATCAAAATGCCTTTAATTCTGAAATTTAAGACATTCTATCCTTACTATCAACATTGTAATAGGATCTTCTTAAACTTGATTGTACTGAGATACAAGAATTATAAATTAATGAAACAGATATCTATTATAAAGAAATACTAATTTCAATTAAGAGAGATATTTAAATATTAGATGACATATTAGAGAAAAGTAATATAAATAAGGAACTAATTCATAAATTAATAACTAAATGTTAAGATATACAAACATTAATGAATAAATTTTAAGAACTTCAAAGGTTTGTAAACAAAAAAGAAATTGATTAAATGAGTTGGTAATAGATAGTTTATAATTTTAAATAAGAATTAAATAATTTATATATCAGTGAGATAGTTGAATAACTTAGCAAAATAAAAACAACATCATTATTTGAATATTTAAACAATCTAAATTATGATATAGAATTTTTAAATTCAATATTGAAATATTTGAATGAAGATTTATTTTAAGAAAGTACAGATACAAATTAATCATCAGAGTAATTTATAAAGAAATTAGTATAAAAACAATTAGAAGAAATCAAAGATTTTATTAATAATTATGAATATCAAATTAGAGAATGTTTGGTATTTTAATTGCTTGAGATATAGAGTTTATCAGAAGAATCATAAATCTAATCTTATGTTACAGAACTTCTCTTATAAATATGGGGTATAGAAAAAGATCAAAGAGTTAGAGCTCTTTTGAAAAATAAAGATATGATACAATTACAGTAATAGTTATTTTCAAAAAATTAAATTACAATAAATGAAAAGTTAAGGAAGACATTTTAGAAGAAACTAAAATATATCAATGAATTAGAATAAGAGATAAGATAAGAGTTTGATGAAGATAGTAGGAATTAAAAAATATCAACTATGTAATCTGAATATTAATAATTTTAAGAATTTCTTGGAAATATAAATGAGATGCAATAATTATTAAATATCACATTGTACTTTTTAGTAGATATTAAAAAAGATTTGGGTTAGATAATGAATAAATTAGAGAATCTTCAAAATACTATAAATATTATTGGAAGAGATATTTCCATTCTTAGAGGTAAATCAATTTAATAACTTCTTGATTTAAGAAAGTAGACAGTTCTTTTAAATAAAAAGAAAATGGATTTAACAAAAATATTTGTTCCACTTTATGGTAGAGAGAAATAAAATGGTTTAGAATCTAAATTGATGCCTATGTTTGATGATGATAATTAGAATAAGATTTCAATAGTCAATAACTTTATATTGTATGACCATTAAGGAAAAGAGTACAAAGATTAATCAGATGTATTACTTATACATGGTTAGGCAGGATCTGGTAAAAGTACAATTGCCAGGAAAATAGAAGAATTTCTATGGGAATAATCTTAAACACAACATAACAAGGAATAAAATTTAATACCTATATTTGTTTCATTACCAAGTTTAAAAGATCCTTTACATAGTGTTATGGAAGAAACATTACAATCTGAACAATTATCCTTTGATAGAATTTAAATTAATCAATTAAAAGAAGAAGTATAAAAAGGTAAGATGTCTCTTATTATAATAATGGATGGATATGATGAATTAAAAACTGAATTTTCTTAATAAAATTTATATGCTTTGAATAGATTAAATGAAATATGGAGAAAACCTAAAGTTATTTATACTTCAAGAACAGAAATTTTGAATTCAAATCTATATCAAACGTGGTTTGAAGGTAATGGAAAATTAAAGGAAGTAGAATTATAATCATTCTCATCTTTACAACAAAATTAATATTTTAAAAGTTTTGTACCTTAATTAGTTAAATAAAAAATTATAAACTTTTATGAGTATTGCATATAAATTGAGAGAAAACTTTTTAATTTTGAAGAATTTGAAAAAATATGGTTGCCCATAAATGAGATGATTATATCAAAGAGTTTAGAGGGGAAAAACTTTATGAATTTATTTTTAAATAGGAATTAAATTACTTCCATTATTAACACAATAACATAAAATCCTAAAATAGAAATAAGATAAGATCATCATGAAGAATTACTCTAAAGTTTGTAGAAAGAACTATCAGAAATTTGGAGTGCTAATCGATATATAGAGATTATGGATGAGATGAATATAAGAAGTATTCTATAAATGCCATTTATGCTTGAAATTGTTGCTTAAATCTTTCCTAAATTGACATCTACAACCTTTGATATCAATTAAGTTAGAAGTAATTTCATTAAAAATTATGTAAATTTAAAAGATAAATAATATTTAATTAAAAAATACTCTCAAAATTTAGATTAAGTATTTGATTTTGAAGTTGAATAATTGTGTGCAATGAATCACTGGAAATAATTAGAAATGAAATCAGTCTTCTAAAATTATTCTCCTTTAAGTTAAATTAAAATTGAAAAATAACTCTTAGTTATTAATGATGAGTCCTTTGATTTTGGATAGGATGCATAATTAATAAAATAAGCTTTAAAAAATTAAAATTATACACCATACACTTTTTATTAGGCTTTCATAGATTACTATCATAATTAGCAAGTTCAAAAATTGAAAATGATAGGAAAGGCAATTGATTAAGATATCTTCTTTACAGATTTACTTAATTTTTCACAATCTCTTGCTTTAGAATTAACAGAACGCTAGTTAACTCAAACTAATTACAATAAGAAGAGTTATGTAGACTTTTCTAATGATGGAACATCTCCAAAATAAGAATGGATTGATAAATACTTCGGTCAACAAGGTCTAGTGGCTGAATAAAAATATCTTCTAAGAAAATGTGCCCTACTTAGTCAGAAAGGTAATACTATCTCTTTTATTCATAAATCCATTTAAGAATTTTATGTATCTAAATACATCCTTGATTTATTATTATTACTACCTACTCTAAATCTAGAAGATCTAAATGTCTATATTAATGAAAAATTAAGAAATTAATAAGATAAGAATAAATTAATTATATTGGATAAAGACTTTAGTAATGCTGCTAAGGAGAATATATAAAAAATAGTTGAATTAGTTGTGAAAGCAATAAAAGTGAGTAAGTTTAATACACTTAATTTTTCAGAAGAGTAGTATTAAGGAATGATTCACTTCTTAAAGTGTGAAATTAGACAAAACCAAAGATTAAAAGAGATTCTAATGGCAATAGTAAAATTATCATGTTTAGAATCCATCTAATAAGAAGCAGGGAATTCATTATTTATACTTAATTAAATTGGAGAGGTTTTTAATAATTTAAATTTTGGACACATTTAAATAAAAAATGCCAATCTAAATGGTGCTTCATTTTATAACACAAAATTAAATGAATCCAAAATGGATAATGTAAATATTAGTTAATGTAATTTCAACAGAGCTTAACTGTAAAACTGTAAATGGATTAACATCAATTCAAATGAATTACCAACGCTAAAAGGCCATTCTGATACAGTTTCTTCTGTAACTTTCTCTCCAGATGGATAAACATTGGCTTCGGCTAGTAGTGATTAAACAATTAGAGTATGGGACACTAAATCAGGAAAAGAGATTTTGAAATTATCAGGTAATACTGGATGGGTTTGGTCAATTGCCTATTCTCCTGATGGTTAAATTCTCGCTTCTGGAAGTTAAGATAATTCAGTGAGACTATGGGATGTGAATTTTGGATATTAAATATTAAAACTAGAAGGACACAGTAATTAGGTATACTCAGTTTAATTTTCTCCTGATGGTTAGATGATTGCCTCTGCAAGTAGTGATAAGTCTATCCGATTATGGGATCCACATTCAGGTCAAGAAATTAAGAAGTTGGATGGACATGAAGATTGGATTAGATCAGTAACATTTTCATAAGTAGGTCATTTATTGGCATCTGGAAGCAGTGATTAAACAATAAGAATATGGGATTTAAAGAAAAGTTTAGAAATCAGAAAATTAGAAGGAGATCTAGGTTCAATTCAATCAGTTGCATTTACTCCAGATAGTCAAATATTAGCATCTGGAAGTAGTGATAAATCAATTAGATTGTGGGATGTTAAAAATGGAAAGGAAATATAAAAATTAACTGGCCATCGTGATTCGATATGGTCTGTATCCTTCTCGATCGACGGATAGACATTGGCCTCTGCTAGTGATGACACAACAATTAGAATCTGGGATGTAAAATCAGGAAAGAATATTTAAAGATTGGAAGGACATACAAAAGAGGTTTATTGTGTTGCTTATTCTCCAGATGGTTCAATTTTAGGATCTGCTAGCAAAGATTAATCAATTAGACTTTGGGATACTAAATCTGGAAGGGAAATGAACACATCAGATGGTCATGTTGGATATATTTTTTCTGTTTCATTCTCTCCAGATGGATTAATCTTTGCTTCTGGAGGTGAAGACAAATCAATTAGAATTTGGGATTCAAAATCTGGAAAAGAATTATCAAAATTAGATGGCCATTTTGGATGGGTATAATCAATTGCATTTTGTCCAAAAGGAGAATTAATGGCTTCTGGTGGTAGTGATACTACTGTTAGATTATGGGATGTTGAAACAGGAAAAGAAATCTAAAAGTTGGATGGACATCTTAATTGGGTTTTTTCTGTTGCTTTTTCACCTAAAGAAGATTTGTTAGCCTCTGGAAGTGAAGATCAATCTATTATATTATGGCATATTAAAACAGGAAAAGTAATTGTAAAATTATTAGGCCACAATGATTCAGTGTAATCAGTAGCCTTTTCATGTGATGGTTCAAGGTTAGCTTCTGCTAGCAGTGATTAATTAGTTAAAATATGGGATACAAAATAAGGATAAGAAATATTGGAATTAAATGAACATAATGATTCAGTATAATGTGTTATCTTTTCACAAAATGGATAATTGTTGGCATCAGCTGGAGATGATTGCATTATATAATTATGGGATGCAATTTCAGGACAAGATTTAATAAAGCTCGAAGGTCATACAAATGCAGTGTAATCAATTGCGTTTTATCCAAATGGAAAGGTTCTTGCTTCTGGAAGTAGTGATCATACTATTATAATTTGGGATATAACAACTGGTATGGAAATGTAGAAATTAGATGGCCACGCTGGATGTGTATATTCAATTGCTTTTTCTCCAGATGGAGAAGCATTGGTATCAGGCAGTGAAGACAGTTCTATATTAATATGGAATACCAAATCAATTAAAGAAATGCAATAAATAAGTGGTGATGTTATGTGGATATATTCAGTTGCTCAATCTCCTGATTAATAATTACTAGCTTTAGCCTGTATAGATTACTCAATAAGATTATGGGACTTGAAATTAGAAAAAGAAAGGTAAAGACTCATTGGGCATACTGATCAAGTAGAAGTGATAACATTTTCTGCAGATAGTCAGACAATGGCATCTGCAGGAAGAGATAGGAAAATTAGATTGTGGAATCTTAAATCACAAATAGATGTTTAGATACTAATTGCACATTCTGCTACTATTTGGTCTCTTAGATTCTCAAATGATGGTTTAAGATTAGCATCTGGAAGTAGTGATACTACAATACGTATTTGGATTGTTAAGGATACAAATTAAGAGAAAGTATTGAGAGGTCATACTGATGCAATACAATAAGTAATATTTACACCTGAAGGAAAATTTTTGGTTTCTATATCGAATGACAATACTATTAGATAATGGAGTTTAGATTCAGGAGAAGAAGTAGAATAGTTAGAAGTAAATTTAGGGGTTGTTTGGGCAACTACTTTTTCTCCCGATAATTAAACATTGGCTATGGTTAATAAAAATAATATCATATTCTTATATAATGTAATAAAAGGACAGATAAAAATAATAGAAAATAATTTAGATTTGATACATTCTCTAGCCTTCTCTTATGATTCAGAATTTTTGATTTCTAAAAATTCTGATTGCTCTTTACACCTTTTAGAGATTTAATCAGGATAAGTAGTCTAAAACTTTCAAGAATAATCTACTTTGTAGGAAGCAACAAAAAATCCCTTTTTGTAACAATTTAAGCAATCAAAAATCTAAATAAATTTATAGAAGTCATTAAAAAATCGAAAATCTGTTGAATAATTCACACAATCTTTTTAAGTTAACAATTTTTCTTGGTCAAATATCCGAATGAAACTTATACCAATTACATGTTATAAAGCAATAGCTGCAGGCCAGTTAATATAAGCAAAACAAACTAAAATATAAAATTCAATTATCTTTTCAAATTTAAGAATCGATCTAATCCCATTATTTGAATAAAAAAATGAATAGATGTTTATATGAAATTTATTTATAATCTAATATTAATTAGTATTTGATTTATTGATCTTATTAATTAATTTAAGTGTATTAGTTTGTTTATAATGGAAGAATTAAGATTTTTTTGTTCTAATATTGTTGAAATCGTATAATTATAAATACATAGATTTGCATTTTCTATTATTATTAGATATATACATTTAATTTACTAATATAAGTATATTTTAAGTCAAATTTATTTTTAATTATCCTAATAATAATTATATCTAAGAATCAATCAATAAAGCTAAGGTAAATTATTTAAGAGAATAACATAATATTTTTAACTTAGCATTTTACTTAAAGAACTTTAATGTAATTAATTTAATTCAAGCATCAATATTATAAAAAATATTAAATCTATAATAATTAGATTACTAAAAATAAGATGATATTAAAAGTAAAATAAATTTATATTTATATTACATATTTATTTATAACTCAAATATCATTAGACTAATTCAAATAGTTTAATATTATTTTATTTTATACATATTGCAAGTTATTCATTTTACATTATTGGATATATTTTAAATTGTTCAAATTAAAGCATTTTTCTTCCTGTAGAAATTTAATATATATCTAGTTGATCAAATTCATATTCTAAACAAGCTACAGTTTAATTTTTCAAAAGATAGATATTTTTCAAGGGTTATTTATAAGATAATGGAATTTTTCTCATAATTTTATTAGTTTACACATTTAAGAATATCAAAAATGCTGTTCCTTAATGGGATTGGCGAACAAGCACAATAGTATTAATACAAAATATGTAGTTGAATGAATTATGATAATAAAAGTAGTTATAGTCATATCTTTCATAATTAGCAAAAATTATTCTTTTACTACATCTTAATGTATTTAGTTATATAATTTCGAAAATTTCATTTTAATTATTACTAGGGCAATTATACATAAGAAATGAATTTATCTTTTTATCATATGAAATCACAAATTCATTATTGGACCAATTTCTTTCATAAATATCTTATTGTTAAATAATTTCATAATCAATAGGATCAAATTTTAGTAAAGTATTTAATCCTAAAAAGATGAGGTTCTTACCAATTACTTAAAAGCTTACATGATTAATCAACTTTGGAGTTTATTTAGGATTTAAATTAATCTAATAATAATCGTTATTTACACAGACATAAATAATATTACTTAATTCTAATAAATATGATTTAATTAATTCTTCACTCAAATATTCTAGTTTTTAATTTTAAATCATCACATCTTCATATATATTAGTTTTGCTATTTAAGTCATAAATTGAAACTATGATATTTGGGTCATATCCTTCTTTCATTATTTTTTTCTATGCCTCTTTATTATTTAGTTGAGATAAATATTCTGATTGAGTATAATATTTTAAAATTAGGAAATAATGTGATAAAACCTTTGAATATAAAATGAAATATATGCTCTTTGGAATATTAATAGAGAAAGAGGGGGTTCCTTCTTCATCATAAAAGTATTATTTAACAATGCTTTTTAAATTTTAGGAAGCGCAATCAATTTTTTTTTTAAGTTCATGATCTTCTAATAACTATTTATAAAGTATTCTCTTTTAACAATAATTTTTAAAATCTGCCTCATTTAAATTACAGCTATGTTGAAATACTTTTGAATTTTGAAGTAACTGTTTAAGAGGATCATTAATTTCAATAGTTTTCACAAAAATTGAATTAGATACTAACTCAACTAAATTACTTTATGTAATGAATGTTTTAATTTATTGGCATTCTAACAAAATGTCACTTACTTATTCAACATTTATTATATGTTATTTTTATACAACCTTAACACATGAATGACAGTAAATTTAAATTAATGTCTGCGAAGTTACAATACAGCAATCAGAAATGAGATCATTTTTTCGATTACATTTATCACATCTTATATTGATAGAAGCTATCTCAGTTATTTAGTTTTTCATAATAAATGTTAATATTTTAAATCATAATTAAAATGATTAAATATTCTCTTAGCATTTTAATAAAATTCATTATTTGCTTTTTAATTTATTTTAAAAAACTTACATATTATATTAGATATACCTATATTTTTATTTGCATTTTTTGTAAATTCTTTAATAAAGCTCTATCTATTGAATTAGCCTGTAAAAAATAATAATTTGATATTCTCAAAAAATACTCTAAGAAATTAATAGTAAAATTGATTGATATTAGATGTCTTATAATAATTAATATAGACAAATTTTTTTAAATAAGAAGCAAAAATAGTAAAAATAGTAAAAATAGAAATGATATAACAATTATTAACTTGACAAAATGATAATGTAATCCGATTAATCAAGTTTCAGCAATGTTAATGATAATCTAACATCATGTCAAATCCATAAAGTGTAGAATTTATTATAATTAAAGCTATAATTGCAAGAACATTGTTGGTCACTGATATTATATCAACAATCAATACAACATATCCAACCTTAAATTTGTTCATTAGAATATATGCAGGTTTAGTGATAACTATTAATCCAATGATCTAATAATAATATAAGTAATATACTCCTAAACCAAAAAAGGTAAACATCTATCCATTTGTTATAGTTCTTTATAAAAACAATTAAATTAAACTATTTAAAGCAATCATGAAAGTACCAAAAGCAGCAGTAGCAGCTGCTTCTCTGGCAATGATTTTATTATGTAATAGTATAGAAACCATTATAAGTCCACCTCCCATTCCAATAAACCCTGTGCTGAATCCAGCCAAACAACCTCCTAGATAATAAAACCAAAATGTTTTTTTCGGTGTAAAGTACCTATAATCTGGTCTATATTATACTAAATCTTTATAAAATTCTTCGTTTCTTTTATTCCAATATACTAAGGTAGTATAGATACAATTTATGCATAAAATTAAAATTAAAACTAAGTTATTTTCAAGAGTGCAAGCATCTATTCCGATTATTGAATTATTAAATTTATTTGATCTCATCAAAACAAAAGTTTAATTAACTATAAAAGATCCAAAAATGAAACAAAGGTTTTTTATCTATATTTTCTTATGATCATTTTAATAGAATCTTTCATATTGATTTAATTCTTTGGCATCAAGACTTGTTTCATTCGCCATATCTTCTTTAGTTTTTATTTTCTCTATAACCAATACTTTTTTGTCTCTCTTATCTATTTCTAATTACTTTTAGCTATGAGCTAACATATTTATTATTATTACTGAATTTCCATAAAAATGGGATTGCTCCAAGCAAGAAACATAATTAAAAGAGATATGTAGCAAATTAAGGTATTCTTTATTACAAGAAAGCCCCAACACTCCAGGCCAAAGGAATAGTTTAATTAAAGATGATACTAATATCAAAGTTAATCAATGGTAATTCTGGATGATCTGGGTGTCTTCATATCATAATTAAAGATACTTTTCAAAAATTAATAACAAAGAATTCAATGTTGTTGTTACAAATAAAAAACAGTCACCAACTTAAGTGGCTATACTAGCAGGATAATTTAACATAAGATTTAAAATAGGTCTTTTAACCATTCCTGTTCCTAAACCACCTAAAATACCAATTCCCAAAAATATTGGTATTAAAGAATAAACAAAACCTGTATAGAGTGTCAATTCCAATATTGGATCATGTATGCAAGTGTAGCTGATATCATTCCATTCACAATCACTTAGAAGCCAACATCCTTTATCAGGATCACATGCTTAACCACTCATTTTGTTATTTTATATACTAATATACACTTTTTGAAATGATCAAATATTATAAATATTTCATGTTATAAGCAAATTCACTTTGCTGTGATTTTAATTTCAATTCAATTTACAATTTTACACTCTTCTACTATATTACAATTTAAGACAAATTCTTGATTTCAAACAGTTTTAGCTTTATCGAATGCATATTATATAATATTTTAAATAAAGACAATTAATCTTAACATTTTTTTCCCTTCAACAAACTCAAATAGAGATAATCATCGTTTAGAGAGTTAAAAATCAATGCCACTATTTTTTTATTTTGAGAAAATGATATACATTCAATATATAAATAAGTTTCTCACTAATTAAATATGATATTTCTTAATTACAATTCCTAATTAGTTAATAATGGCAATACTCTAATTTATATTATTATTTTGTACATTAGAAGTAATCAAAAAAATTAAATTTCCATACAAAATATTATTTATAATTATCATTTTCTAATTAAGTAGTCCACTTTAGATCGAATATCATGTAAATTATATTAGAACTTATTAATGTCAATCATTATTTATGTTTCGAATAAATAAAGTCCTCTTAAAAATAACGAATTATAATTTCAACTAATTCATTCAGAAGATTATAAAAAATTTAAAGAGTAAAATTAAGATTTTGGATTCTTAAATAAAATAATATGTAATTATTAAAGATGGGTCTATATTCTTTTTTATCTAGTTTCTTACTTTAACAAAATGATTTGAATATGATCAAAAAATTAGAGTCATATTGGGTGATGATATTATTAAATAAATGATAAATTTAGAGTAAACCAATATATTTATGTATAATATGTCATAGATACTTGTATTAAATTATAATAACGGTTACCGGTATTCTAAAATGATTAAAAGTATTATCATTAAATATTTTTTAAAATTGTTAATTTAGAAATAATACATAATAATATCAAATTATATTAACCTCACAGCTTTGCATATTAATTGGATTTATTATGAACTAATTCGATTACCATATGCAAATAATTATAATATTTATAATTTAACTTTATTTCTCTAGCATTACTATTCAAGAATATTATGTAAATGCTAATATAAATGATAAACTAAAATTTCTTTAAGATAGATTTATTAGAAAAGATTATTTTAGTATTTTTCTTATAAATCCCCTTTATTTCTTTTCAGCAGTCTAAAAATATGTACTCTAATACCTAGAAGTTTCTAAATCTAAAAATAAAAAATTTATTCTTATATTATTATAGACATGAAGTACAAGATAAACCTTATCTGATATTTTAAAAATCCTACTAATTTTTGCATTTTAGATATTTGATTCTTTCTTGATCTCTAAATAATAAAATACATTTGTTTGTAATACCATATAATTAATGCAACAATTTAATAAATAATAACAAATATTTTAAACTCTAGACTGATCATTAAGTTGCAGCATTAGTCAATACTATCTATTAATGAATAAATACAACAATGATTAGACAAAACCAATAATTATTATGACGAAATTGCAAAAATGTTATTATTCAAACAGATTTGTTAATAATTGAAAATAACATTAAAGAGAGAGTCTGTTTTATTAATTTAAAATTAATATTGATTTTTACTCTTGTACCTTCTATGAAAAGAAAGATTTATTAAACTACACTATATTATAATAAATATACTAATTTAGGTTAATTAATTATTAATTATAGATACTATAATAATTCAAAATATATTCTTAACTTCATCATTGAAGCGTATGAAAATTAGAATATACATCTTCATCCTCAACTTAGAATGACTGGCTTTCAGAATCAAAATAATTTAATTGACTTTAGTCGAAGTCTTTATTATTTAAATTTTCATTTTCTAATAACAATTTTTCATTATGCTCCAACCTGGCTTTTAATAGAGTTTCTTTCACTTGTTAAGGCGTTAGTTTGGTATAATATGGGTTTTTTAAATATAAATGCGAAGAGAGAATGCAAGAATAGAATCGATTTTTGACCTAGTTTTGCTGAACTAATATAAAAATAAGTTTACTGTTCTTCCATTTAGTTTCATCGCTATCATAGACCATTTGGAACCTAAAGTTACGTAATTTGAGTATATCATTTAATCTTCTTCTGCTGTAAAAGGTTCCTTATTGACAGATGGGTTCACACAATTGTTGTATCTCTCCATACATTATTTGTTAGTTTTCCCTATAAATTTTTTGGAGATCTGATTCCATTTTTTCCCCAAAGTTGCGACTAATGTTTAAAGCAAATTATCTTCTTTTTATGTCCATTTCTATATTGTTTTTTTCTAACAATTATTGAGTATTTTTTACATTTCTTCCCTTCAACCTTTTCCATCTTTAAATACAAGAATTTGGATTTCTATTTGGAAAACTTTACGCCACTTAAAACCAGCTTGTTCCATATTTCTTAACTGTTTCACAGAGTAATTTATCTTCCTCATAAGTCCATCTATCCCTCTACTAATTCATTTCTACAGGTTGAATTTTTCTTGATTCTATAATATCCTTCATTAGTGTTTTGTTTTAAAATAAAATGAATTTGTTATCATATTAATAATTATATTTGGTGAAGGTTCGTTTTTAAATAATCATTTATTTTTATCTTATTAAATATATGAAAGTAACTTACGATTTCATACTCATCTTTAATTACGGAAGAATCAATTGAGTTTTTATATTTTTCTTTGGGGTCTCTTGATGACCTTTCTTAGAATTTTCTCATCAAAATTTTAGATTCAAAATACATTTTTAGATTCTCATATTATATTGTTAAGTTAAAATCCATTACAATTTTAATATGATAAAATAGATTATTGGATGGTTTTTAAATTAGAAAGCAAACAGTTTCTTTATTAAATGTTATATATTTTCAGTACAAAATAGTTCTTCAATAATTTAATCATATAATCTAAATTAGCATTTATTTAATAATACTAGTTAATGAAATAATGTTAGGTGTAAATTATATATTTCATTTCATTCATATTTAAGTTATTAAGAAGTTAAAATCTATTTTCTAATTTGAATAATTACAATAAAAATTACTGAATATCGCTTGAATAATGATAATAATTTACTAAGAAAATATCAATTATTAATAAAATGAATTAAAATATAAAGGTTTCATTATAAATACTATTATGATTACTATACATTTTAAGCATTTTATTAACGATTGATTATTTTAAGCAAATTATTATCAATATTATTATGATTACTATAAATTTTAAGCATTTTATTAATGATTGATTATTTTATATATTAAAATTATTATTAATATTATTATGAATCTATTTGTCTAATTATGACTCTTTTGAAAGACACAAAAATAACTCGAAGAAATCTACTAAATGTGGAGTTAGTGATTTTTGGCCATTGTTGAGAAAAATAACCCTTAACTGTTAAAGGACTTTCTGGCCATAGAAGATCGAATAAATTTAGGTGCTCTTAGAAAAATATGAACTATATACTTCTTTCCAATTAGGATATGAGGATCTATGCCAGTAATTGGGTGCTCTAAAATCAAATGAAATAATTAGTGGATATTTATCTGTACAACCTGTGATACTATAAAAGAACAGATATATCATAAAAATATTATATAAGTAAAATACTTTTATATATGCTGCACTTCATTTATTATGTAAAAAAAAAGATATTATTATATAAAATTACAAATATTTTTGATATCAATTCCTACTGATTATCTTTGTTAAGATAAAAATAATAGACCGGGAAATTTTATGAGCAATTTATTTTAGTTAATTTCAGGGATATATTTCCCACTACCAATTTTGCATCCTTGCTGAATAATTATTTTTTTATTATTTATCTTTTGTAAACATTCTGAAAGATACTCATCATCCAGATTTTGACATTTTTTCAATTAGATCGACAATTAATAAAGAGAAATATTTTCAAATTATATCAAATGAGATGTTTCACTTACTATTAGAAAGATAGTAAAATGATATTATATAAGTTATAAATTAGACAATAATGTAATGGAAAGTGAGCTTATCTTTTATAATATGAATTTAATAAAACAATATTTTATTTATGAATCGATTAAGCCAAATAATACATACCTTCTTATTTACTAACTTTATAATCGTGAAGTTTATCATTGATTGAGTGGATTCAAAAAATATTAATTTCTTTAAATTGATGAACAGGCACAAATTACAATTACAATTTGAAACCAAGACTAAAGTTTAGGAGACCTTCAATCATCATATTTCTAAAATATAAATATATACTCATCCTTAATTATTTTATTTGAGGTTAGCTTTGAAAATAAGCAAAGATTTTAGTTATGATATACAGACTAAAAACTCTACGGCACAAGAAAAATTTTGGCAGCTAGAAGGCAGGTGTTTGAACTAATTTTTGAAATCTTGTATATAATTAGAATTTATTAAAAATATTAATTCAGGAAGTAGTAAAAAAAATATTAGCCAGAAAAATTATCAAACTTAAAAATTCTCTCCTTACAATTCAAATTAGGTAAAAATACTGCGAATAAAAACTGTTGAATTTGTTAGTACATTCAATAAATATACCTGTAATCAAATTAATAGAATTATATTAAATATTTTCTCTATCTTATATCTATTTTTAATTTTTTGTTTATTTATTATCTTTTTCCACTCCATTATAAATTTAATTGATTAAGATTTATTCATTAATATTTATAATTATTTTTCTGGTTAAAAATGATTTAACATTAAGGGTTAATTCAAAATCTATTAGAATTCGATGATTCTGGTCTTTATCAATAAGCAATTACCTTTAAATCTTTTTAATAAGAGTTTATGGCTAAAAATAAGATTAATCAGATAAAACAAGAATGCAATGAAAATCTTTTTGAATTTGGATAATAGATGATTGACTTTTATTATTTTGAATTCTTGGTAAATGAAAAGTAAATAATATTTGATCTTGTAGTTTACCAAATAAAGAAGATAAATACTTTTCTTCCTTTTCTAAAATTTATTAATTAAAGTAAGAGTTATTAAGCGATGCTAATTTGGCCAGGATTGCTGTAAATTTGGGATTAAGAGAAAAAATAAGAGTTTCTATTAAAAATAATTAAAATTCGATGTAATTCATTAAGTGATATTTAAGAAACAATCAAAAAATTTAGGCTTAAGCTTTAAAAGCAATTATAGGGGCATAATACTTTGACAAAAATAAAGATTTGAATAAGTTAAAAAAGTTGATTTATTCTCTTTATTAAGAATTGATAAACAATAAATTTGTAAAATATAAATGTAATTATATAGAATGACAATTTTCCAATTTAACAGATATAATCAAATCCAAAAGGTGATTTTTAAGAATATATTTCATAACATCTTGATATGAAGTATTAACTAGTTTATGAAACTGAGAGTATGTCCATTGATCCACCAATAACAATTCACAAATTTCAGCTTTCTTTAACAAATATGTTATAACCTATAATCAAATAGGGTGAGCACAAGAAAGAAGTTGAAAGATAGTTATATCTAGAAGCCATTAAATATTTAAAAATCTAGAAATAATTCACAAATGAAAATAAAATTGCGAATAACTCCGTAGTGCCAGGATAAACATGGAATAAGTTATAATTTGATACATAATTGTAAGACATAGATACAATACTAATGTAACTTTCAAATTAAAACTTCTCTAATCAAAAACCTAAATAAACTTGAGTATCAATTAATATTATATTCTTCATTTTATAAATAATGTAATAGTTTTATTGATTATAGACTTTATTTATAAGTATATGCATTTAGACAAAGGTTTTATTAA
>JPFL01000147.1:121978-133618 GCA_000733385.1 Paramecium biaurelia | reverse complement strand
GATTCACAGATAAATTTTAAAATTAAATAATGGCAACAGAGTAAAAGAAAGAGGAGTAATTCCACTTCAATGCAGATATCCAACAATTGATGGGTTTAATTATCAACACATTCTATTCAAACAAGGAAATTTTCTTGAGAGAATTGATCTCCAATGCTTCAGATGCTTTAGATAAGATTAGATATAAGTCTATTACAGACCCAGATAGTGCTGGTTTGAACATTGAACCAAACTTCTAGATCAAGATTATCCCAGACAAGAATAACAATACATTGACCATTATAGATACAGGTATTGGTATGACAAGAGATGAAATGATCAACAACTTGGGTACCATTGCAAAATCAGGTACCAAGGCCTTCATGGAAGCTTTGAGTTCAGGAGCTGATATTTCTATGATTGGACAATTTGGTGTCGGTTTCTACTCTGCTTATTTGGTTGCTGATAAGGTTGTAGTCACCTCAAAGGCTGTAGGTGAATAATAATACAGATGGGAATCATAAGCTGGTGGTACATTCTTTGTTTATGATGATTCTGAAAACCCAGTCTAATTAACTAGAGGTTCAATCATCACCTTACAAATGAAGTAAGATAACTTAGAATTCTTGGAAGAAAAGAGAATCAAGGATTTGGTTAAGAAACATTCAGAATTCATTGGATTCCCAATTGAATTATAAATTGAAAAGACTACAGAAAAGGAAGTCAGTGATGATGAAGATGAAAACAAGGAAAAGAAGGCTGAAGAAGGTGAAGTTTAAGAAGAAAAAGAAAAGGCTGATAAGAAGAAAAAGAAGATTAAGGAAGTCAGTACTGAATTTGAATAAGTCAACAAAAATAAGCCTTTATGGATGAAAAAACCAGAAGATATTACCAAGGAAGAATATGCTAATTTCTACAAATAATTAACCAATGATTGGGAAGAACATTTGTCAGTCAAGTAATTCTCAGTTGAAGGAGGTTTGGAATTCAAGGCAGTTCTCTTTATTCCAAAGAGAGCACCATTCGATTTGTTTGAAACAAAGAAGAAGAAGAACAATATCAAATTATATGTCAGAAGAGTATTCATTATGGATGACTGTGAAGAATTGATCCCTGAATATTTGGGATTCGTTAAGGGAGTTGTTGATTCTGAAGATTTACCTTTAAATATTTCAAGAGAATTCTTGTAACACAACAAGATCTTGAAAGTCATCAAGAAGAACATTACCAAGAAATGTATCGAAATGATTACAGAAATCTGTGAAAATGCTGAAGACTATAAGAAATTCTATGAACAATTCTCAAAGAATCTCAAATTAGGTATCCATGAAGATTCAGCCAACAGAACTAAATTGAGCGAATTCCTCAGATTCCACACATCAAAGAGTGGTGAAGAATTAATTTCACTCAAAGATTATGTTGGAAAAATGAAGGAAGGATAAAAAGATATCTTCTTCATTACAGGAGAATCAAAAGCTTCAGTTGCTGCATCACCATTTGTTGAAGCATTGAAGAAGAAGGATTATGAAGTCCTTTATATGATTGATCCAATTGATGAATATGTCATTTAATAATTGAAGGAATTCGATGGAAAGAAATTGAAGAATTGCACCAAAGAAGGTTTAGACTTAGATTAAACTGAAGATGAAAAGAAGAAATTCGAAGAATAAAAATCATCTTTTGAAGGATTATGTAAATTAATCAAGGAAATCTTGGGAGACAAGGTTGAAAAAGTTTAATTAGGATAAAGACTTGACTAATCACCATGTGTCTTAGTCACCGGTGAATACGGATGGTCTGCCAATATGGAAAGAATCATGAAAGCTTAAGCCTTAAGAGATCCATCAATGAGCAGTTACATGATGTCCAAGAAGACATTAGAAATCAATGCTAGTCATCCAATTCTTACTGAATTAAAGAAGAAATCAGATAAGGATAAGAGTGACAAGACAGTTAAGGACCTCATTTGGTTACTCTATGAAACTGCTCTTCTTACTTCTGGATTCAGTCTTGATGACCCAACTCACTTCGCTAACAGAATCCACAAGATGATCAAACTTGGTTTATCCATTGATGATGCTGGTATTGAAGAAGAAGATGAAAAACTTCCATAATTAGAGGTATTATTAATAATTTATATTTTTCTTAGAAAAAGGAAGATGCCAACACTGAAGCCACCAAATCAAAGATGGAAGAAGTTGATTGATTAATGTTCATTGTGTGTTTTAAATATACAGTAATTTAACACTTAATAACTCTAATATATATTTACTTACAATTTTGATCATTTATGAGTACATAAATATTTCTACATAGGTGATTTATTCTAACAATTTATATAGTTTGATTAATAATTTTTCTTTGTGTTTTATCAATCAAATATCCAATCTTAAATTGTTAAAGAATTAATGGACTACAGAATGATTACTTATTTAAGAGAAGAAATCATAAATAAAATATCAAATTATTTTAATTTCTAAATATAGAATGAATTTTGGATTATATTTAATCTTATGAACTGCCAAGTATCTAATGTTGCCCCGTATATGTATAATTAAACTAAGATTTAGGAAGGTAAAGAAAGAAATCTGAAATAACAAGAAATGTCAAATCTACTATTCAACTACTGTCTATCTCTGAACTAGGAGTTCTGAGCTGACGAGATATATTTTTGAAAAATGCTGAGAAATATACTGCAAAATAATTTTTTGTTTTTTTTATGAGAAATGATTTCTCCTTCATGCATAAATTTAAGAGGAAGCTTTATTTCGGCAGAGTGTATCTAAAAATTAAAGATAACTTATTATTAAAACATGGAATCTGTCAAATGATGTTCATGAAAGTAAGAATTATAAAATGAAGTTAATAGGAGTTTTTTGGCATAAATAGAGAAGAATGAATTATACTTGATATTGAAAAAATTTGCAATGTAAGGGTAAAATCAACTTATAAAATTTTATTTGATCAGCTTGATCTGGAATTAGTAAAAGTAATACTACCTTTGAAATTAGGAAATGAAAAAAAAGGTTATAACTTTTTTTCGATATAGATATTGTTTAAATGATTTCAAATTTAATCTGAATAAGGATGTGCAATGTTTAAATTATCTTAAGGGAAGTATATAGTATTGGAGGAAATTGAGTCCATTTACAATAGAGTCTAAAAAGTAGTAGAGACTCTCTATAAAATTAAATTTTAGCAATCATAGTCCCTTTACTTTATTATATTTAGAATTACGCAAGCTTAATGTAAATTTGAGGAATTTTTCTAAAATTAATAGATAATTAATTAGTTTAATTATATATTGAGACATTTTAGAAATAAAATTAACTTAATTCATTGGAAATTCTAATTAATTAAAAATAATATTAGACAAAATTAATTAGTTAGAACTTAACCTCTAAAAAATTTAGGATGTCACAATTCCACTTTAAATTGTAAAGACATGTCGCTAAATAAAATTTTGTCAAATAATTTAAGAATATATATTAATTACATGTTTACTTCAAACAAAAAAAATTATGTATATTTTGAGAAATTAAATAATCAAACTTAATAATCAACTTAAATCTTTCATTATTACACTTTTAAGTATGGATGTTGTTCACCTTGGTATTTTTTTAGAATTGTGTAATAAAAACGATTCTTAACTTAATTTTCCTAAAAATAGAATGATATTAATACCGATCTATTTTTAAGCATTTTAGCAATGACAGCCCATCTAGCTCCTCCTTTATTGTATTCTTCTAATATTACAGTATCCTCTTCTTTTGACCATTCATCATGTGTAATAGATGGGTCTATTTAATTCACATATCTGTCACGAACCTATTTTGAAGTACGTCCAGGCAATCCTAAAATATTACAATAAATTGTACTTTCACTTATTTTAATCCATTGTCTTCCAAATTCTTTGAAAGCCTCTATCAGAATATGATCTTCAGCAGAAGACCATTTTCTTTTTGTTCTTTTTTCTTGATCTTACAGCTTTCTGTATTTTTGAGAACATTATGAGATATTTCTACCTTTGAGATGTTTGATGATTTATTTCCAATTACCCTTATACTTTTTATAATAAGATATTAGATTATTTATTTCCTTTTAAGTCCATAATTGTCCTTTTCCTCTTACAATTCCACTAGCGTTAGTGTGATTTTCATCAATAATGGGTTTAGTTAACTCTTTTTCACTCTCAGAATGAGGTTCAGTCTTTATGGTTTCTTATATACCCAAAGAATTGTATTGGTATGGAATATAATAAGGAACAAAGAAGTATATAGGATTAGGTTAATTGATGTACATTGAAATTTATAAACCTAAAATAATTGTTCTATAATTAAGCCCCAAATGTATAGAATAGTCTATAAATTGAGTTGAGCAATATTGATAATTGATTTAAACAACATGAAAACAATTTATCAATACACCTTGAGTTTCAATAATTGTAACGGAATCTCTTAAGATGACTATTTAAAAACTTTGATGAGATCATCTTTGAGTTTATAATTCAAATCTCTGGGTTCTATGAAGCTTAAAGCTTCTCCTTTTTTTCCAGCTCTTCCAGTTCTACCAATTCTATGGATATAATCTTCAATATTTTCAGGGAAATCATAATTAATCTAAATATTTATATATATAATTACCACAATATCTACATCTGAAACATCTAATCCTCTTGAGGCTAAATTAGTTGTAATTAAACAATTAACCTTTCCATTTCTAAAATCTTACATGATGTAATCTCTTTAATTTTAATTTAAATCCCCATGTAAATATCTAGCATTTATTCCATGCTATGATAATCTATACTCAAGCTTTTATGTGTCAATTTTCTTTTAACAAAACACCAAAACTTTTTTATCTTTTATTTGATCGAAGTATTCAATTAATTATTCATATTTATTTCCACCAGACATTATAACACTTTAAGTGATATTCTTATTAACAGATAAACCCCTCTCACCTAATTGTAAGAATATTGGATCTTGACTACATAAACTATTTGCTAATCTCTAAACTTCTTATGGCCATGTTGCACTAAAGAATAATGTTTATCTATCCTTTCTAACTTCTTTCAAAACATCTCTAATTTAATCTTCAAAACCCATATCAAGCATTCTATCTGCCTCATCCAAAACTACTTAAGTAATTGACTTTAAAGGTAATCCATCTTTGATGAAATCTAACAATCGTCCTGGAGTAGCAATAATTACTTTAGGAGTCTCTGGTCTTGCAAATTTATTAGCTTATCCTAACAAACTAACATATTATTGAGGTTTTTGAATTCCACCATATAAACAACAAGTTTTAACAAATAAATCATATTAAGTTTAAATTTGTTAGGCTAATTCTCTAGTTGGAGCCATAACCAATATTCTTGGACCAGTGATAGATGGTTATGCATGCATGTGCATTATTCCAGGTAAAGCATAAGCAAGTGTTTTTCCTGATCCTGTTTCAGCTATTGCAATTACATCATGACCATCAAAAATTAATGGAATAATTGCTTGTTGAATTTCTGTGGGAGAAGTTATGTTTCTTGCTTTTAAAACTTCTTAAAGATTTTAAGGGAGAAAATTGAAATCTTAGGCAATATTAAAAACTTTCCCTTGAATCTTATTTGCTTTGATAAAATTCATAACCTCATCTGTAGGTGCTGAGGGGATGAGTTTTAATTATTTAATTATTTCACTTTGTTACTCTTACTTTAATGACTCACAATGTCGAGCAAATTCGCCAAAAGATATATTAGACCTTGAATGGTATGATCCTTAAAATTAAGATCTTGATGAGCTTTATCTAAACCTATTGGAGTTAGAGAAACTGTATATAGAACCTCTTAATCCCAATGGACAGAAGAATTAAATAAGAGTTTTTCTTAATGGATTTTTTATCATTAATATAATTTAATAAAATTTTCTATTTGAATTCATCTAAATATTAATCAAAAACTCTAATTATCTTTGAAAAATAAATTCTATAAAGATTTCTAATTATTCTTCTATTTTCTCGAGTTTTCTATATATTTATTAATAATATTAATAATTATTTTTATAAACATGTTTTACACTTTAACAAAAGAATAAAGAGACTTTCGTAAGAAAGAGAAAAAAGCAAACTAAGTTAACTGTCCATAGTGTCCAGCCTCTTTATAAGGACTTTTAAAATCAAAAGCATTTTGGTTATTTATTTGTTTTATAAGTTTTAGTATTTTTTGTTTAAATTATGTTTGCAAATCTCACATTGTTAAAAAACGAAAAGATCCCTTAATTGATGATAAAATTGGCAAAATCTGTAGAGAATGTGAAGATTCAATACTCTATTAAAAAATTATGTCTAAGGTATTATAATTCTATAAAAATTCAGCATTAAAAAAAAGAATAAGAACTTCAAGATTAGTATAAACAAATATAAAATAATTTGGATAATATTAATGGTTAATTTTAAGATTTTTTAACTCAAGAGTAAACAATTAAATACTAAATTGAAAAAGGGTAAAAAGAATATGAGAAAAAAGAATAATAAACTAAACAACATATTAAAGAAGCAGAAGATAGATAGGATTAATCTAATCAAGAAAGCCTTAAATTAAGTGAATAATATCGTAAGTTAGTAGAGGAAAAATAGAACAAAGAGAAGGAAAAATATGTTTTACAAGAAAAACATGAAAAACTGTAAAAATTTATAATATAATTAGTTAAAATGAAGAAGAAGAACTTTACAATTATAATTAGTAAATAAAAGAAAAAATTAAGAGTATAAATGATACTATCAGCGATCTTACTCAATAAATAGCAAGAATTACTAATAATTAATAAACAGAAGAAAGAGAAAAAAAAAGTGTGTTTGCTCCATATGAATCATGTGCTTTTGGCACACTTTAACTTGATTCTAAATAGGCTTCTGAGATATTTTCTAGACCTACAACTACAAAAAGAAAATAAATACCTGATTAACCAGATAGAGAAAGACGGGATGGATTTTGTTGTTTAAAAGTTCTACCTAGTAAGAAAATTGGATGAATTGACTTAAATTATTTACTTAATTCATTTTTTATGTATATTCATCAAAATTTTGTTTCAGATTTGCAATTTGCTAATGAGGAATGCTTTTATTTGATATCAATTGTAAACACTGCATTTCTTTCTAATGCTTATTCACTAATACAGACATCATCTACTGATATTAAATCAAAAGTATTCTTTCTAATTTTTAATAAATCAACTATTGTTTTATCTATAGAATTTATTAATTTCACATTAATTGGATTATCTAGATTTTCAACAATTTCTTTAAAAGCATTTTGGGCATCTACAGCTCTTTAAAAATCACTTTTCATAGGTTTTAATATAGAATAATAATGTTAACCTATATTAAACTATTTTGAATTTGGATCTAATGGAATTGTAGGTTTTTAAAGATAATCAAAAACCTTAATCTAAGATTCAGTCAACAAAATCATCTTCAATTTATCTATTTCCTATAGTTTCTTCATTATATATAAAATATCCATTTACTTAATTATTTTTTTGACAGAATATTCAATTTGAAGACTTTTATAATTTTTTGAACTAAATTAAATATAGAGTTTTACTTAACGAAGCAGCTTATAAAATACAAGTAATCTGTCCATTTCATTTTTAGCTTTTTTGAAATGCTTTGAAAATATTATTTAATTGAAAATGATATAGCCTTAGTTAATTATTACTTAGCCTCTTCCTTTGATTGAGGATCTACAACCAAGGAATCTATAACTTCCATTTGTTTCTTTTTTATTTTTATAGATTATAATCGTTAAAAGGCTTTTTTTTTATTTTCAACAAATAATCCTTCTCTGGTAGATTACAATTATTTTCTTGTCATTAATTCTTACTATGGTGCTTCTGGATTTTGATCTTCCTCTCTTTACATTGTAGTTGTCTTTTTCTTCTCTTGCTCAAATTCAAATAATGAATTCAAAATTCTAACATAATATGATAGCATATTTATTGGTTTCTATATTAAGAAGGCTATAGTGAAAAATACTTACCAAAGTCCACCCATTTAACTTAAGATAATTTAAATTTTTGTATAGCTTCTATAATATTGTTATTCAATTTAATCTAATCGTATTACAACATTCATTATTAAATCACTATCATTTAAATCAATCATTTCTGTATGTCTTTTATATCTTAAGGTTTTTTATATCTAGTAATCTTCAGTGACAAGTCCTAGATCTGTTAATACTGTTATTGGCTACATATAAAAAGATATTTCTTTAAAAATCTTACTAGATATTGTAGTGAAAATATCTTCACCTTTGGGTATAAAAGGCTACCCTTCATTTTTCACATCTATAACATATGAAGACATTTAAAGAGAAAAATAGTTTTATTCTAATAATTATTTAATTTCATCTCTAGATTTACATTCTTTATTTTTTTTTGTTTATTCGTTGCACATTTTAAATTATAATAAAATAAAGCTATAAGATGAAGAATCAAAAGTTCCTTCCAAAATTAACTCATTGATTCTATCCCAATCAATACAATAATTAGTTGGTAAATCTAAATGAGAATAATATTCTTATAATTCAACCTATCTAATGAGTTCTGGAGTACAGGAAGTTAAAGGTACCTTTTTTGAAGTCCATTCATCTACTTTTTGATTGTCAACACTAAAAATTTTAATTAAATTAATACATTTTAGTTGTCTTGGTTGTAATTTGTGCTTCTACTACATAGACAGATTCATCAATATATGTAGCATAATTTGGAGATTAAATTGCAAAAGTTAAGGTAAAATTTTATTCATTAAATTTGAATTATTCTGGTTAGGCATGATAAACCTCTGTTGTTAGTGAAGTTGGATTTTGTCTTTGCCCCAAAGTATACAGATTTACGATAAGTAAGTAAAGGAAGAAAGAAATCAACCCCAAAGTTAGACATGCTCCAAATAAGGTTTTATGTCCCTCTTCTTATTTTATCAATAATTGGACAGGTTATGAAAATATATCTACTTTTCTTAGGCTTTTCAGTGCCTTTCTCTATAAATTAATGAACATTTTTATTATTATTAAATATTTAACTTAATTAAAAATGATATATTTATTAACTATTGTATTGGTAATACTTAGTTATAATAGTATGGAATTTTTATTGTTAGGATTGTAATTTGATTACTAGTAATCAATACTAAGTAAAAAGAGATAATTTATTTAAATTATTCATATATAATTTTTATTTTTTAATTTAAAGAGAGTTAAATTGAAATGTTCAAATCTGTAATGATATTATATTTTAATTTAAGTTCTTAAGAATAATTTCAATTGGTATTAGGATTTCAAATATTTGATTAGAAATATTTAAATTTTCCATTTCATCCTTTATCTAAATAGTGGATATAAAAGAAATATATACTTCTAATCACTTATAAATTATTAAAAAGTTTCTTGCAAAAATTCTGAATTTAATGAAAATATCTTCTTAATTAAGTAAAATTTATATAGAAAAAATAATAATTTAGTGTATGACTTTTATTTTTCTATAATGTTTAAATATATGTAAATTTGTATTCATGTAATTATTAGAATTTAAAATGAATAGGAAATTTTAATAAATTGAGATTATTTAAGATGTGTCTCTGATTACTTATTTTTATATTTCAGATTATTAATGAAAACATAATTTAGATGAATATTTTTGCTATTTAAATTTACTTATTGTAACAAATAATAGAGTTAATTAATTGAGGTTGATGAACAAACAAATATATTATTGGAATTAACAGATTATATATTTTAAGAAATGCATAATTAATGAATAATTTTTTTGCCATCATTGAATAATGTACTATTAATAATATAATTGAATCATTCCTTTAAAGCAAACTTTCTCAAAGGGAAATTATTTTATCTTTTCCATTATCTTTGTGTCTTTTAAGCTATAAATATATTGATCCAAACATTACCTTTCTCACTTCTTGTTAATCTTTATCTAATTGCTCTAGTTTTTTTTCCTCTAAGATCTACTGGAAGATTTGAAGCATTCTTTGTAGTTGATTTAACTTAATTTCTTCTTGATTCATTGATCACTGTTAAATATTTTGCAATTCTCTTTCTAACAAGCTGAATTATATTAATTATGATCTTACTCCGATTCTGCCAAGTTTTTAAGCATTACCAGCTGAAACTTTAACTGTTCTCAATTGAATGAGCTCACCTTTGAGTTTTTCTAAATCCTTTAGGAGATCTTCTGGCTTTTATTCTCTAAGCTTTCTAACTTTGAACTTTTGAGACATATTTTAAAAAAGGATTTAATTTTTTATTAAATATGGGGAATTGTTTCAATTAAGAAGAAGCCCACAATTCATCTTTGAAAAGAATGAAAAAAATTGAGAGTGGGATTAGTCAGGCCTTTCAAGATTCAGATGGAGGAAAGATTAGTTTAAAAGATTTTTTAAGCTAAGGAGAAATTGGAAGGGTTTTATGATCTATTAATTTAAGGGTTAATTTGGTAAAGTACTTAAAGTTAAAATGAAAAACCACCTAAGGGAATACGCAATGAAGGTTATTAAGAAATAAGACATCATAAATTATGGATTAGTAGAACATACAATGTTAGAAAAAAACGTGTTAGAATATAGTAACAATCCCTTTGTGATCAGATTATAATACTCTTTTCAAACTGAACATAAGCTTTATTTAGTTATGGAGTATATATACATATTTTACATAAAAGATTAGTAAATGGTGGATAACTATTAAAGATAATACATAGATAACCACTTAGGAAATTGGCATTATATCAAGCTTAGTTTTGCACAGCAGAAGTAGTATTAGGTCTTGAATATATGCATGATAAACTCAAAGTGATATATAGAGATTTGAAACCAGAAAACGTTTTAGTCACTGATGATGGGCATCTAAAATTAACCGATTTTGGATTGTCAAAAAAATATGAATCTGATAATATGAAATTCTTTACAGTACTTCAATAAAAACTTATCAATAGTTTAGATGGCTGGTACTCCTGAATATCTGGCACCTGAAATCTTAAATAATTCAGGACATAATCATACTGTTGATTGGTGGTGTTTAGGAATCTTCATTTATGAAATGTTGACAGGAAGAACACCATTTTAAGATGATGAAAACAATATCCTAAATATTGAGAAATAAATAAAGGAAGGTACAATATAATTTCCAGATTATATAAATGAAGAATCAAAGGATATTATATTATAATTATTGAATAAAGATCCAAATTAAAGACTAGGTAATTTCAGAAATTAAATTAAGGTCATAAATCTATTTAAGATATTAAAGATCATGCTTTTTTTCAGGATATAAATTGGGATGATATTGCAAATCAAAGGATTAAATCCCCACTTTTAGGAATGAATCATCTTTAAACTTAACCAATAAAAGATGTTTTAGTTCCTAAAAAGATTCTTGAAACCCCATAGTCTTAAGTAGCATAAACAGAAGAGAATTTTGAAGGCTTTTCTGTAAATCATGAAGAATTTTGAGCCATATATGTTCTTTATGTTTATTTTAATCCTTTAAAATTATAATTCATTGGGAGATCAAACAATTATTAACTCAGTAAGATTATATAATTCAAGTTTTATAATCATTATATTTGATTGTTATAAATATAATTTGTATTTTTGTTAATC
>JPFL01000147.1:53280-121958 GCA_000733385.1 Paramecium biaurelia | reverse complement strand
ATTTTGTTAATCTTGGTAGACAATAATGAGTATTTATAATTGATTAGTATATATATATATATATTTAAATAGATAAAAATTTAGTATATTAAAATGATAATAATTTAATTCATATTACAATGTCTAAATTCATTTCTATATTTATATTGATTTTTAAGAATGAAATAGTTTTTTGTTTGTCTAAAGAATAGGCATCTCTTCAATAGAACAATCCTCTGGGATATCCTCACATTATTATTAATGAGGTATAGTGCTGTCCTGTAATATTTTTCTAGTCTTTTCAATTATCAACTAAGATGATTTAAGTCGAACTACTGGCACATTACGCTTTTCTATATATCCTATTAAGTAGTTCTATAATGTTGCAATCACGTACGGTTTATGCTTATGAATAGATTTTTGAAATAATATATTAGAGACATCCTAATTTTCATATTGTTTAATCTCCATTTAACCTCCAGGATGTTGTGTGATGAAATCAGTCAGATCATAAATTGCCTTCTTGTAAACAAATAAGGATAGTTGATTTCTTTTTGCATAAAATTGCATCTCTTGTATATCATTAAAATATAAAAGTTGATTCATATTATTTATCATTTCTTAACCTTAAGAAAATGATTATAGATTTTTATTATTTTGATCAAAAATTACTTCTACTTTGTTTTTATAATCTTAATAACACCAATTATGTATAAATTATCCATATCAATTACTTTGGTATAATAATTCTTCTATGCAAAAATAAATAGAAATTTAAAAGAATAAGAAAAAGAGATTTTAAAATTATACTAATTTTAGATTAACTGAATTCACATAATTAAGCAATGTTTTCAATTTAATAGAAATGCTTTTTTAATTATTAAACAAAAGACATATTATTATATAAAACATTCCTGATTTTTAAGTTAATAATTATTTCTAAAATAATTTTTTTTATATTTTGTTTATTAATGAATACGTTGAGAAAAAAGAGTGTTTTTTAAATGAAACAAATCGATACTCCTTCTACACAATCTACTACAAGAAAGTCCTTACAATCTAGATCGAAAAGAGCCAAAACTGAACATAATTATCCTGAAGTCAGTCAATTTGAACCATCCAAAAAAAGGAATAGAGAACAATTATTACCATAAACACATTAATAATATTTAAAAGCAAAAAGAGATATAGAATACACTTATCTTCTATAACAAAGAAGAAGATAAAAAACATAGCATAATGAAATTCCATTTGATTTGAAAATGGCTTATATCATTAAAAGATAATCAGCGACTGGAAGAAAAATATTACATAAATCTTCATTTGAAGAAAGTGTATCTTCTCCAATATCAAAAAAGAAATTAGATTCTATATGTGAAGAAACATTTCAACTCCAACCTATAGTAAAAGATCCTCTCCTTGAATAAGAATGTTTAGGATATCCAAGTTTACATTAAGAATGGGATAAAAGATGGGAATCTTTATTTGAGACTTTCTTTGAAATGTAGGCAGTCAAATCTAAAAATATTTCCCATTAAAGTGAGACTCGTAAAGATAGTAGAGTAAAATTTAGCAAAGGTATTGTAATGAAGAATAATTAAAGGCCAATCAATACTAGAATAAATAATGACGAAATATTAGTATTAAAAAGAGAATTGACTAAATAACCTATGTATAGAGATATATAAAAGTTAGAACCCATTTTTTAAAAAAACAAATTTTTATCTAGATTTAATGAAATCATAAGAAAAATCATCATCTAGTAATGCTAATTAAGAGAATATGAACCTGATGAACTTGTATTATCTAATGAGATTAATTGTGATAAAGTATTTGTCATAGTTTTGGGATCATGTAAGGTTGTGATGACTTCATTTAACAAAGATGAAGAAATTTTAGGTAGAATGGTCATTAGATCTATTTATGATGGATACCATATAAATGTTGATAATTTATTAATTGAAAAAAAAATAGAGGATATTAAAAAAATGAATAATCTATCAGAAGCAAATTTATAACAATATGTGAAAAGTGAAATATATTCATAAGAGAAATCTGTTGTTATTGAAATTAGTAGAGAAATATATGATAATGTATTAACTTATGCAATTGATGAGGAAATGAGAGAAAAGATTGAACTATTATAGAGGATTAAGATTTTAGGATTAAATAAAGACTTACGACCTTTAGCAGCAATATTACATTATCATTAATATAAATTTGGAGATTTAATTATATCAGCCAAATAAGAAATCAAACATTGTTATTTTATAAAATCAGGAAGAGCTAAAGTAACTATTTGTACAAGAAAATAAAGAGAATTATATAATTACTTAACATAATCTAATTAAATAGATTTATATGATTTTTCAGAAGAATCTTCAATTGTAAGAACTAGTAAAAATATTGATCATTGTGGTAAAATATTAAGGAAAAACAAAAATAGTCATCCATTTATGGAAATGAATATTCATGTTGATATCAAAAACTTAGAAGTAGGAGATTTCTTTGGAGGATCAAGTCTTTTAACTTAACAAGAGATAATATCTACTAATAGATACAAGAAAGATAAATTAGCTTTGGTTAGTTTGATTGCTTTGACTCCTGTAGTAGAATTATATTCGATTGATAGTATGGAATTTGAGACTTTACCAGATGGATTTTAACATTAATTAAAAGAATTAAGTTTATCATAATCAGAATTTGATGATATTAATGTAGAAAAATTAGTGAATGATTATGATTAATGGTCAATACTTAAGTAAGCCTATTATAAAAGTTTAGTCCAAAATTGAATTACAAAAAGCTATTATTTATATATATTATATTTATATATATTATTTTTCATGAAATTATTCTCATACAGTATTAGTTGTAAATTTGGTAAATTTGTTAAAAAAGTACAAATTATTAAATTTAATGGTCTCTCAAATAATATCTTATTATTTTAAGTCTATAAATAGTTGTTAAATTGCACATCTGAATAAGAATGATATTTGTCTTTGAAAATGTGTAAATAATATTAGACTTAGTTAGTAGAAATAATAATGAGAAAAACATGCATCTAGTTATCAAATCAGATTATATGTATTTAATCATTTCATTTATGGATTCAAAATATTTTACAAGCTACATATCTCTTATGTTGTACGATATCTCTCAATTCCTTTTCACTTAATGAACTTCTGGCACTATGTCTAACATCATTACCAAATTAAGCACTCTTTCTTATTGCATTATTTTGATTAGATTGTTATTTTAATTAATCGATGTTTTCATTGGAATTAGTGTTTTAGATCTAAGATGAAATTACTGCGTCGTATTTTCTAAAATATGATTCTAAAGATACATAGTTGCAGGTGTCTGTATTGGTTCATAAGCAGGATTAGAACTATTAATATGGGTAAATATTTTTACAAGGACTAATATTTATTCATTATTATATGATTTTAATTATTGAAGGACAACCTTTAATGAAAAAATATAAGATCTCAAACTCCAATAGACAACCAACTCGAAGTATTGGAGTATCAAGAATTTCTACAATTCCTGAAATTAGAGATGAATAACCTCAAAAGAAGGAATTTAAACATAATGTAATTAGTCTAAAAGAATTGGTTCAAAGGAATGTTGAACGTAAAATGTTAAATACACCAGAACCTCATCTCAAAAGGAAAATAATAATACCAGAAGTCTCATAAGATGAATTTAAATCATAAATAACTCCATCAATTTGTAAATAGAGAGTGATTCATTTATATGCAAAAAGGAAACTCTATCTAAAATCATTTAATATTTCACTTACTTCACTTAAATTAAGTTGAAATATGAATGAATTATAATTGAGTGAATCATTATAATATTTATATATAATCTCATTAAATTTATAATAACATAGAAAGTAATATATATATATATATTAAATAAATTTATGTACAATTTAAATCAATCAGTATCATATTATGATTCTAAATTTTATTTCGTATCATGAAGATTATCTACTTATTATCTTTTTAATTTTTCATTGATAGAAAATGAAACAAAATTACCAAATAATCCAATCCCAAACATAATTATCAAAGTAATTATTGAAGTACTCTCTTTACCGATCTAAATTTCTTAAAAGATTTACTTAGAGTATAAGAATTTCAGGAATTGCTTATAAAAAGTTAAATCCATTTCCAATCAATCCTAAATATGCAATAGTAGAAGTTTCACTGACAGGAAAACTAATTTCACATGAAAATTCAAATGTTAATGCCAAAATACTTGAACATAGACAAATAAAAAAGTAACATACATAAAATAACCAATGAACTTTTAGAACAAGACTTAATATAAGGAATCCATAAAAAAATGAAGTAGTAGCACTACAAATTTATAATACTATTTTATATTTTCCTAACTTTTTTACAGATGATCCAACAACCACATCCCCTAATAATCCTGCAATTACTCCTACAAGAATGACATTTGAAATTTATTCTAAATTATACCCAAAAGGTTTCACAACAAATTCCATTTGCACTGTAAGTAATAAGACAGGTCCTAATATTAATGAGAAAGCAAATGCTAATTTTAAATAATCAGAATTTTTTATTAACATTTTGGCTGCTTTAGTATAATTTTCTCTAATACATGACTATAATTTATAATTCATATCTATACTTCAGATGCACTATATGATGGAGGATGTTTGGGTTTAGCCTTAAAGAAAAATAAAGTTGGAACTGTTGTTATGAACATAATTCCTGCCAAAAATGCCATTAATTAAAATACATAGGTTCTACCTTCAGAGTAATCATTTAAGGCATCTTATTCCACATCATAGTTACCAAATATAAATAGAGGTATTTTGATAGAGATTCCTGTACTTGAATTAAATAAAAGAGCAATAATAACCATAATAATAATCCTGTTCTTTGGATAAAACCAATTGGCTGTAAATTTGGATGCAGAAATCAAACGGAATGGAAATCCAACCAAAGATACTAGTTCTCCTAAATAGAGCCACCAGAATGAATAATTAACTAATAATGCCAATAATGACCCAATAAATGTGAGGAGACAACCTTAATTATTTTATGCCATATATACCCAATTTTATGTTATATTATATTCCGTATTTTTCGCTTAAAATATTTCCTGGAATGATCATAATAGCTGAGAATAGGGTAAAGCTGACACTTAATAATTAGAGCCACCTAAGGTTCTCTATCATATGTTTTACGTTTGGGAAACTCCATAAATAGTTGAAATTTCTTTTGTGATTGGAGATAATGAAAATCCAAACATTATATTAGAAACTAAAGCTCCTAAAAACAGTGTTAATTAGAAATATCGGCTGCTTGATTCATAGTAAATATCAGTGCTATTAGAGTTTAAAGTGTCATCTAATAATTTCATCACTATTATAATTTAATTATTATGATTACGTATGGAAGAACGATCTGAAATTCTTATAATAATTTCAAAAGTTAATTTATGAATAAAAATAATCACAATACTCTTTGAACAATGCTTATAAATCTTTATAGCCAGGTTGATCATATAATTATTACATTTCTTCCTTAGGTGCCAATCCTAAAATACAGCAGTTAGTTGTCATTTCGTATTTCTAATGCTTATCATCAATAGTAATGGCAACATCCACATAATTGAATTATGTAAAGTCACAAAAAACTACTTGTTATTTCTGTTAAAATAACAATTATAATTACATTATAAATGGCATCATTATTATCATAAACTTTTAGATTACTAAATTAATCAATAAACAATTAATGTAATACTGATACTAAAATTTTAATGGCTTCTTTGTGATTAGGGATTTTACTGAATTATGAATACCATTCATGAATAAGTAAAACTCTTTACACAATAACCTATATATAAACATAATCCATTTAAATCATTTTGCTTATTTCAGCATTTATTTATCTCTAAATATATGATATAATTACCCTATAGTAACATTTGGTCTCAAATACACTCTATCACTTACAAATTTAGGATGTCCTGGTAATAAGAATCCTCCTTGTGATGAGATTTTCTTAACAAATTACTTATGTTCCTCACTTAATGAATTCTTTGTCAAAAATGGTATTTTCTTAAATAATATAGATAGTATTTAAAAAACTATTTTAGATTTTAATTCAATATCCCTATTATCAAAAATATTCCAATTTTTGTTAAATAATTTATTTTTATTACATTCAACAACAAGTAATATGAATACTTCTTTATGGTTCTATGTAAATTTTATTATTGAATTACAAATTCATGATCAAATTTATCTATAAGTTATTATGCTTCATTTTCATAATATTATTGTCTTCTATTTAACCACACTCTTCTTAAATACTTTTTTAAAACCAATCCAATTCTTATAAACCAAAATGCTCCACAAAGTTTTCTTTTTAATCTTAATTTCTCCTCATCTGTAAATTCTTGAGGTTTCTTTGGTTTTATTTTAATTGATGATCTAGTATATTTGTTCATTTAACTATCATGCAGAGATCCTTTACTTGTTTTATTTTATTATGACAAATCCCTACTTTTATCTTTTTTTCTATCTCTATGTGAACGATATCTATTGGGTCTAGAATCTGGTCTATCATTATACTCCTCTGAATAATCACTATAATTTGAGTCTCTTCTATTTCTATGATTTTCTCGTTCTCCTTTTTATAAGATCTTTAAAACTAACTTTTTATAAGGATCTGCTTTTTTTTTAGGTGCTTGATTCTAAGATTGCTAATACATCATAGTTTAAGGCATTTGAAAATAAGGATTCATATACATATAAGGAGGCATAGGTTATAATATAGGTTATTAAGGTGTTGGTAGATATTGAGGTATAATAATAGGATTTTAAATATAATTGCTTTTAGGTCCAGATTCAATATTATTTATGTATTTTCTTAAAGTTTTGACTTCTTCTAAAAGTTCAAATGTAATTTAATCTTGTTCAGGTTTAGCCAATCGGAATTAAGGGTTATATTTAGGTTTAATAGATTCTGTTTTGGATTCTTTAACTAGACTAACAAGTTCTTTTAAAGTTTCTTTTTGTTCATCTAATTTCTTTCTCAATTCTTAGATTTATCTTGAGTCTCTAAAACTATTATTGTCTAAATCTGGAAGACGATTTACTTATTTAGACATTATAAATATATTTTTAAAAAATATTATACTAAAAAAGAATCAAATTTATTTTTCAACTTCATCAAGTACTTCTTTAGCAGGACAAGGTCTAGGAAATTTGGAATCAAATTCTTTGAAATACATAGTATTATATTATCCTCTATAAGATGGATTTAGAGGCTATAATTGAAGTTTTTTAGTTTATAATTGTTGATTTCTTTCAGTTTCAATTGGTATATATGAGGATTTGGCTATAGAAGTTGCAGTAAATTTGATATCTGGTGGTGATAAAGGTGATCTAAATAATAATATATTTATATTACTTTTGTTAATGGAGTCCTTTTGTGCTTTTAACAGGTTCAATACAAAATTCTTAAAATTAATCTCTATAATTGCTTCTACCTGAAAAGGGAAGATTTTAAATTATGGTTGGATTATTTTAAGGCATCAACTATGGTGTATCTCCTACTCCCCAATTTTTAAACATATTATTGTATGTAGACATTCCTGAAAAAGATCCATAATTTGTATTGTTAGATTTAGGTCCTTTTTATAATTGTACACTTGATAAATATCCTGGATAATCATGCTATTTTTGATGATTATCAATATACTTTATAAGTTGTAACTCTTTTTATTTCTCCTTCTTATTTAGGGTTTAAGTATAAGTTTTAGTTATAATGTGAACATTTGTCAGGATTTTTTTAAACAAATTCTTATTAATAGATAGATTTATTAAGATGAAGATTTGGTTTGTTAAGACAATTTTTTCCATTACAATGATGTTTCCCACAATTACATAAAGTACATAAGCATTATCCTAATATAATAAAAATTATCAATTACCTCCAAGATGATCAAAATATTGTTAGCATTTGTCATCCTCCTGACTATATCGATTTTTTTAATGACTCACTAATTTCTCTAAAACCTTTCATATATTTCCATTATACTTTAGATTATGTTTAATTAAACCCTTTGGATGAATTAGAGTTTTTATTAGAACTGGATGATCTTATAATTATTTTTTAAGCAGGCATATTTTATTATTAATAATGGCAATTCACTGAAATTTAAAGATTTTCTTGAATTGTGATTTTTAGTATTATTTATTAATAATCTTTTTAATAAGAAATATATATTTGGATATTATTTAATTCAATGAAAGTCTACTTATAATCATTAATCAATTAAATTGTATTATTATCCAATTATTTTACATTCTCTTTATAGATTTCATAATAATTTCTTAATATTATAATAGATATATAATTATTAATGATAAAGTATAATTAAATCTGAATTTAAGAGTTTGAGTAATTATAATTAATTAATTATAAAATATATGTTAAACTTTCCTTAAAATGCAAGAGATCATTTCTCTTGTGATTGTGATCCCTGTGAATTTGCTATAACACATGGAGATGAGATACATCCAAAAAGAGTACCTCCTCAAAAACCAATTTAACAAATTTAAGATAAAGATTTAGGAATGCTTTTACGTAAATTACAAGCTCCAAATAAATTAACCAGAAGTGTTAGGATAAGAATACCAGAAACATGTGTTTGTAATGAAGGAGAAATTAAGTTTATTGCTTATTATGATGAGAGTGAAGGTTTCATAAAATTTATCCAAAAACCAACATTTCAATAAACAAAACAGTTCTTAAATGAAAGAAGACCTCCTGATTCTCTAGCTGTGATAATCAGATATATAGATAGTACAAATGAATTATAATAGACAACATGTAAGTGATGACTGATATGGAGTTTACAATTTTGATGATGAAAAGAAAAATAGATCCAATTTGGTCATAAATTTTGTATATTCAAAATTTTAATTCTAACAAGAACTACGAATTATAGCATTATGAATTCAAGCACACATTTGATTCGAAATATCCAGAATTTGATTAAGCAAGAATCGAAATATTAATCTTGAATGGAGAAATTGCAAGAGCTTCCTCTGATTTTGTACCGATGGTGAGAGAAGAAACTTATGAAAATTCATTATCATAAGATTAATATTGTAGGTATATGGTATATAAGATGGTTCATTATGCTGATGTATTTGGAGGAATCTAAATTACAGAAGGAAAATTCAGTTTCCATAAGAAAACCTTTATTTCAATGGAAAAGATGGAATACATAGATTTAGATAGAAAAGCCTTATTTGATTCAGAGATTCTGTTGAGGAAGAAGAAAATGATTGATGAAGATATGTTCTAATTCTAAAAGTTGATTGATCAAAATGTAAAGAAGGAACGAGAGTATGCATTGAAAGTGTATAGAGAAATCTTAGATATGGATAATGGAGTGGATTAATCTTCACATCTACTCAAAAACAAACTTTCTGTGATTGGATATGATCTAAAGAAGTATAGTTAAAGCATTCAAACTAATTTTCAATAAGTAATGATTAGTAAAGACCCAGCTTCAACATTAAAAGAATTAGTTATTGAATAAAAAGTAAATGAAGAAAAATTAACTTCCATTTTAAAACCAAAGAAAGGGGAAAAAACTTAAAAGAAAATTTGATTTAATTAATTCAATAATAAATTTTATTAAAGTATGGAACCATAAATCAAAGAATTTGTAAGTTCATTACTAAAAACTTAAATTACTGACAATCTAACTCTCTCAGATAAAGAGAAAAAATTAAACCATTAAACTGGGCTTATGTATATAAGATATATTAAATTTTGTATAGATGTTTTCTTCAAGGTTATTGTCTTGAGATTGGATTTCAAATCTAACCTAACATTAATCAAGCAATATCTCACTATCTATATGGTATTAAATACTTTGCTGATCCATTGTGTGCACATTAATTAGAACAATATTATACTAAAAATAAGAATAAGATCTTGGCTTCCTTGTAAATAATTAATTGTTATGAAATTTTAGTTGTAAGTGTCTCTATTTCTTACTAATTGAATTGGTTTATGAAATTAAACCGTAACACAAAAAGGTTGAAATAGAAAAATACAACGAGGCTCTATAAGAATTAGCACCTACTCCAGATATCCCTTTAAATCAATTAAGCAACTTTCTTTAATCTCTTTATCTTTTTAGAGAAAATGAATCATAACAACATTATGATTCACTTTTATTGAATTATGAATAAATGGGTGCTAAAATACATGCCTATCCAATCCTTATAAAATAATTCACTTTATAAACAAAGAATCCTGATAAAAGTCCTGATATAATTTATAAGTAAAGTTAATTAGTAAATCCAGAGCCTTTTTTAAATCAGGTATATATTTTATTTTAACAGTAAGATAGTGTTTATATAATATTTCCCTTTATGGGATGATTGATGGTTCACATTTAAATTCAATTCGTTAAATAGTTTTTGAATTGAGTTTTCTTCATAGACCATAACCTTATGGTGAAGTGATTGAATAATTATATACAAGAGGAACTTAATATGTGATTCATAAAATACTAATATTTTAAAAAAGAGCCAAAGTATTAAAGGATCATGAATTATAAGAAGAAGAAATAAAATTTGTTGATTCATAAAATTCATTGATTAGTCTTTATATATTAGGTAAACGATAAACAGATAAAACAAAGAATTGTCTGTTATGTAGAGCTAAAGAACTACTTAAAAATCCTTGGCCAGAAAGTCCTTTTATTATGTTTGTTTATATGTTCTATTAAGCTAAGTTAGAATTACATCATTAAAATCATGATGGATATTAGAAATTACTTGATTAAAATCTATTTGAAGAATGTAAATAATATTATGATAGAAATGTTTTAAATTTTAAGTAGGTTAGGACATTATAATTTTATTCAATTAGAAGAAGATTAGATAAGTAAAGAGATAAGATTACGTTTAAAAACAAATAGATACAAACAATATTTGATTAGAAAAGAGTACAATAATTAGATCATTCTAGAGGCAACTTTTAAGCATTACAATTAAGTTAGATTGAATTGAGAAGATCATTTGTGAATCAATCTCCAGAAAAGAAAATTATAGATGCAATCAAATAAACTTAAAGTATTTATGTTAACAGTGGAAATAAGAGAATAAATTTTGATAGAACAATTCAAGGACCTCAAATTTTACCATAATTAGAAGAAAAACAATTATAGAAATCAAGATTCATTGATTTAGAGAATAAGATCAGATATACAAAATTAAATTTGATATAATCTGAAGATATTTCTGAAATTTAATTTATTAGTAAAAGCAATCGTGATGGATAATTAAATTTAGGGAAATATTAAGGATAAGTGATATCTATAAAAACATTAGCTTATATGAACTATGATCAGATTAATTAATATTTTAAATTTATGAAAAAGTTTTCTAATTTGGAACACTAAAATATTCGAACTATAATTGGATACAATATAGATGATCTTTAAGAATAAGATTTAAGTGGATAGATACGTATTATAACATATAAATATGATTATAATTTAAGAACTTTTTTGTAAAGAAATAAGATTTCAACAAAAGAGAAATGGCATATAGCAGTATAAATTATAGATGCTATTTATTATTTACATTAACATGAAGTAATCTTTTGTAATTTGCATCCTAATAATATACTTATTGATGGAGATACACATGTTCCTGTTCTAATAGATTTTGATCTTCAATTTGATAAAGAATACTTAGATATTAAATATATGGCCAAATAAGTCATTGAAGAAGAAATGCCATTATTTACTGAAAAAACTGATATTTATTCTATAGGATGCATTTTACTTTATTTATTTTTTGGTTGTGAATTTCATTTTCTACAAATACAGTACTTATTATTATTTATCTTAGTCATTCAACTACTCTTACTTTAGAAGCTTTCTAAAATTTGAATCCTCATTAATCCACAAATGTTGAATTTCTCGTACCTCCTGGTTCAGAGGCTTTATAAGAAAGAGCAAGAGTCATTACATTAAAGTGTTTAAATGGTGAGATTGAATTATTAGATCTGCTTCAACATTTTTATGATTATGTATGATGATCTATTATATATGTTATTAATTATATTATTATTAACAGATGAACATCAAATAATAGGAAAGTTTATCTAAAAAGAAATCTAACAAAACATCATTGTTTAGAGTAGATAAAATAAAAGCTATAAATCCTAAATCTATAACAAATACTCCAACATCCTAAAAGCTATAAAAAATACCTTCGAATATGCGTATACATACTGTTAATGATTCAGAAAAACATGATAAATTCCTCGATCTTAAAAATAAAAGAATTACTCGAATATAATAAATATCACTTGATTCAGAACCAAAATAACTCTTTAGAAAAGCCAGTTAATTAACAATATAAAGTGATTCAGATCTTACCAATTTTATTCAAATTAAAACTACTAGAACAACAAAAGAAATTAAATTTCAAGACTTAAATCTATTGAACACTCCAAACAAATAATTAATTGGATTAGAATAGAAAAATAACAAATTCTAATAATGCGAGTCATAATAGTAGAAGAAGAATAATAATAATATTTTGGATTTACTTTTATTAAATACATAATAATTGAAAGATATTTTCTAAAAAGTTAAGGAACCTTAGATTCGTTAGAAACCAAAAATCAATAATATTAAAGGATTTCCATCTGATTTCTTTTCTATATAATGAAGTTCATATTAAATCATTTTCCTGGTTCAATTGCACTAGGTTTCTTATTATATTAATTGCTTAATGCATCTATCACTCTATGAATCAATTCATTCCAACTTTGAGGTTTATTATTTTCCAAATGAGCACTTAATTATTCCATCTTACTCTCCAATACTTAAATCCTACCATCTTTATAACAATCTCTAGGTTTAGCAATAGCTCTAAATTCATGTTATTCCTCAACAATTTTAGGATAATTCCATAATTCAGGTGGTCTCCTTTAAATTACATATACATTTGCATTGTCTTTCTCTTATAATTTATTAAACATCTAACTTGGATCATTCTATTATACTTAACGAGGACGATGTCTAAAATAATTAATTAAAATGTACTTAGGAACCATTCCTTCTTTTATAATAACATCTTCTATGTCTTATTAAACAGCCTTATTGATATGTTTGATCAATTCAACACATTCTTCAAAATTACCTTTTATTTAATCTTGAGCATAATATTCCCAAATCCAAAATCTACCATATTTTTCAAAATCTATTTTATCTTAAATTTTCATGGTCTCTTCTTCTTTCTTCCTCAAATCATCATCAGCTTATCTCTTTTTATCTGGTGACATAGCTGACATAGCAGATTAAGCTTCAAATAAATTAGATTATGCTAATGGTTATGTTTTTTATTATAATTTTTATTCTTTCAATTCATCTGCTATTTTTCTATCCTTCCATGCTCTCATATATAATATTGTATGATATGTTATTAATTTTGGAATACTACCTTTAATACAATTATCATCTCTTCTAATAAGAAACTCTTTTGCTTGAACATTAGAATTAAATATCACACTTAAAACCTTAAATGTAAAATTTAATTAATCTCTTTTCAATGATGTACCCATAAGATGTTCAGCTATCAATTCAGCATCAATCAATTCTTTTACATCCTCAACAAATTACTATTTCTAATTCAAATACTTACTGTATTATCCATAAAAGGTGCTTTATAATAATTGATTCCCTTTAACATCAAACAAAGAAGATTATTTCTCATCTTATCAAATGCATCCTACAAAGGAGTTAAATAGAAGGATTCAATGTTATTTTGTTACCATCCTTCATATCCCAACTTATTAAAAATCAACTTAACATTAGGATTGCATGATATGGCTTTTGATTCTAATAACAATCTCTATGCTTCTTGTAGACATATACAATATTATTCAACATCAGCCTAATTAGTATAATAATAATACAACCTTTAAAATAAAGTCCTTTGTTTATCTTGTTTAATTTGAAGTATTAACAAGATCAAAGAACATCATTTTTTTATTAATTTCCAATAATGCTCTTAGTGGTCCCAAAACAAGCATGAGTTTTTCTTCAATGACTTTATGACTAGATTTAATTAGAATAGGTAGTTTTTTCAAAAAATCATTCAAAAGACCTACAAATGCTTTTCTTTCTGCTATATAATTTTCTGCATTCATATCAAAAAATTTGTGATCCTCCAATGCTATTAAAATTAATAAGTCATATACTTCTAGCAATTTTAGCAAATAATTCTTTCACATGTTTACCTTTATCTTTATCTTATTTCTCAACTGAATAATAAAATCCATCAAGATATTGTTTCACAACTACTTTGTTAATTTCAATATCCTCAACTGCAAAGAATGCACTTCTAATATGAGAATGCTCAATTTATTTTATTTTAGATTTGCATTTGAATGTCTAACAAACTTCTAGTAATTTATCATGATAAATCTAAATGAAAAGAAATCTATTAAACAACAATTTACTTGCCAATTGCCTGTTAAATCTTTAGAAGTTTCAGATATATTATTTTCCATAGATTTATATATTATTTATAACTCTGACCACATTCTGTATTCATCACTTTCCTTCCATTATTCAAATTATTTCTAAAAATATTTGAGTATTTATTATATACAGCTTGTAATTCAGGATCAATCTTTTTTGCCTTAGGTGGCATAATTATATAAAAAGAAAATTATAAATAATAATATATAATTTCTTAAGAAGTAATATAAAATATTGAGTTTGAGTAAAGAATGTCTCTGATGAATGTAATTATTATCATTATTGTAATTTATATTAATAATACCCATTAAACCAATATAATCTTATAAAATATTTAGTTATTTAAAATGGCTAATTCCTCTGTTGTGTTGATCTGCATACAAAATCCAGATTTCATCAATATAACAGTTACTCATGTCTATTAAAATTTCATTCAATTCGGCACAATTGAAAAAGTAAGGTCTGATATTATATATATAGATACTTATCTTTGAGCGAAATAAGCCAATTTGGAAAGCTTTAGTTCAGTTCGATAGTGTCCGATCTGCTTTAAATGCACTTCAATTAAATAATACTATCATGCATGGACTTTCAATATTAGTTTATGAGTCTAATCGAAAGGGTCTTGACTTTCAAGCTAGAAACCAATATGCAAGATGTATATATATTTACCTTATTAAGAGACTACACTGCCTAACAAGTTTAAGGAATAGTACATTCAACTGAGTTACCAAAGACTGATCCAATCAATAAATGGCTTCCTCACTCTTAAATATTACCTCCTTAAACTGGAATGCCTACTATACCAACATAATTTGCAGAAGCTTTGAACTTCGATAAAGCTGATGGTGCATCTGATTATGATTCACAGGAGGAAGCAACAGAAGATAAATAAGAAGAATTGTAAAAAATTTGTGAATTATTTCTTAAAAAGGTCTAATCAATTTGTAAAGTGTATGGGTGACAATTTAACATAACTTTTTCAGTTCTCACCAGGATAACGTATTTACACATCATAACAATTACCAAATAATACTCAAGTTGAAAAATAGATCTTTCAATCTGAAATTCTTCCATAAAGTATATAAAAAAATTAATTTCTATCTAGAAAAACTTATTACAAAAGTACTATATGCCAATTGGTTTGATCCAAAATAAACATCTATGACAATGATTTATAACATTTTTAGCACTTTTGGAAACATTTAAAAGATGATTTATTTTAAAACTAAATGCAATGTCTTAATTGAATATTCAACTGAAGTCAGTGTTAAATTCTTATTGACTAATTTCAATGAGGGAAATCCAACACTTTTTGGTTAAAAATTAAAAGTAATACATATAAATAAATTAGGTGTATCCTTCTAATTATGAATTTATATTCTTTAGAAATTGTGAAGAAGGTTAATTACCTAAAAATACAGAAGAAGAAGAGTTTTATTTAGGAAATGAAACATCATTTAGATACAAAGATAATAATTTCAAATATTTGGTCTCACCTTCTTAATAAATTATGTTAACAAATTTGAAAAAGGAATTCTGTGAAGAAGGCATTATTTATGATATTTTTTCTAAATTTGGATAAATTGAGAAAATTAAGTATAGAAATTATAATCTACTTTTATTAGAATATTTTGTGAAGAAAAAAACAAAAATAAATGTCTCATCCGTTATTAAGAGTTAGATTCAGCCATGTAAGCTATGGCAATCATGCATAATTATGAATATAACAAAAGGAAAATCTAGATTTTTTTTTCTAAAAATAAAACATGAGTTTTTATTATTAATTAATGAATTATTCAATTTTGAAACAAACTTTATTTCCTTTTTTTGGATGATCATCTCATTAGATAATCTCAATACTCTTCTTCAGATATTTATTACTTACATTATAGTAATTTAAAGGATAGAAAATTATCTATTACTATAAACATATTATATTTATTTATTTCAACTCAATTTACCCATCTCATACTTTTTAAGCAATGCAACAACTGATTTATGAATCATTCCATCAATTATGCTAGCAATTGTAAATACTCCTCCTAGAATAGCACAAATCTACACCAAAAAATGTAAGAAACTTTCTCTATATTATAGGAATTTGACAGTAACTGGGGAAAGATCATATCTAATTATTGTAGTTATTATACCTAAAATAAACTGCTGGAAGATGATCAGTTTATACTTCATTACTATTGGCAGTAAATTGATGAACATAGTATTCATTTCCTGATACATCAATATAGGTTGTAGGTACAACAGATATGTAATATTAAAACATCATTCCTGTTCCTCCTTAAGGTTAAGCATTCTTCTTAGTATTATCAAGTGGATTAAGAACTCCATTCTAAAATTATTTCTTTATTTTTATTAAATCATCCTCCTCTCCAAATGAAATATGATTAATTGTATGTGATAAATCTAATGTTGATATCTAACTTCTTTAAAACACTTAATGCAAAATTCCACCAAAAGCATGAGCTGAAACATGGAAATTACCTAATCAATTTACTCATCTACATTACCTGGTACTTTGTTTACTATAATATAACCTGCAATTTAACACCCTTCTTTTTCTTTAAATGCCTATTCTATACGCGCAAAATCTATTGATGGTTAACCTTGATGATCATGTCCTTCATGATTTGAATGAACTTCTTCAGAAATTATTTTTCCATTCTTTATTCTCTTTTTTATTAGTCTACCTTCAACATTAACAACATGAGATCCCATTATATCTTAAACATCCAATGATAGAATATCACAAGGAAATTAATGAAATTCTATGTCCAAGTTAACACGAATTTATTCACCACCTCGATTTATATCAACAAACATTTCACTACTATTATCAACTTCAATATATGCCTATAAAGAAAATATTCTAATAAGGATTACCTGTAATTCTGTGATAAATAGTATAACTATTGCAATAGTACTGATGACTGAAATTAATGCACCAGCTGTTGTTGGCTCTGTTAGATCAGCTGGTAATTTACGATAAATGTCCAATTTTCTCAGTCTTGATTGCACTCCACCTATCATTTAATTAATTTATGAAAAATTGTTTAAATTTATTTAAGACTTTTCCAATCATTCTATTTGATCCCTCATTTCTGATTAGATTATCATAAGTTAAATATATAGATGTATTATCTTATTATGACTAAATACACGCTGTCTGAACGTGTTCTTAGATAGATATTTGTGATTTCAAAAAGTCTATAAAGATACTCTCAACTCAATTTACAATAAAAGTAAAAGAGAATTTTGAGTCTTTCTTTAACAAAGAATAATATTAATTCACCATCTATTATCTCAATTACATTGCCTTCTCAAAATCTTTCATTAGTAATAATAATTTATAGTAAAATGAAATTACTTTCTTATGACATTCTAATTTTTTGTTAACTTAAAAAGATAATAGAAGATTTTATATTTTATAATACGACAAATGTAGGAAATAGATGCTTAAATTGTTAATTATTTCATTATACTTTGTGAGTATCTTTTGGTTACTATAATAATCAGTTATGGACATCATAAATTATATTTTTTAATCTATATTATAATAATATTATTAGACTTATAGATTTTATGCTTAATTTAAATAATCAATTTCCATATAATTTTTCAAACTCCAAATGTTCTTCAAATTTGTCAATCAATGCAATATCATTATCTCTATAATCCAATATCTTTAAATCAGCACTTTACATATATATATATCTAAATACTTATATCTATCTTATTTCTTTCTTTTTAATTGTTTGTCTATTTATGTTACAATAATCGAATTGTTAAGTGAATTGAGATAACTATCAAATTTAGAATGAATATACCTTTAATCTCTTGAGTAGTACTTTTCAACTTATTAATCTTTTTTCTATTGATTTTAATTATAGATTGGCACTTCTGATTTTTGTAAACCTTTGCTAGGACTTGAATTGAGATAATGACTAGCTCTTCTTTTATAAATTTGGAATTCTTATGGTGTGAAACTGAAATTTTTAATATCTCTCAAACGTCCTTTTGGTCTTTGTCTATCATTCAAATGACCATAAACATTTTGATTATCATTCCTTTCAATGAAATCTGTGAACAATTCTATCATAATCTAGATATGATATTTACCATTCTTTCTGCCAAAAAGTCCTGTCTTCTATTACAATGTTCTATAGGCAAGTTGAAATGTTTGTTCTTCTCCTTTAATTTGAGGAGTCTATACATAATGTACTTGATTAGTTACAGTACTATAAATGATTGATGAAGATACTACTTTACTATTTTGACATTTTTGTATCCTTTATTTGGGAGATTGGCAAATTTTTGTTCAGAAACATTATAAAATTCAAAATTGTTGAGAGTACTACTTCTTAAGGTTTCCCATTTACTATGAGGTTTAGCTCTAAACTTTAGGAATGGATTGTCATAGCTTTCTCTACAAATCAAAGTATTGGGATTACGGAAGAAGGAAGGTGTTTCGAGAGAATTGCCAAATGCATATTGAGGTAAGATCTTCTTTCCTTTTTAGACTTTGGGTGGCTCTTTCATTTTGAAGGTGTCAGAAAAGGTGCTTCTTAAGTAATCAGGCAATTGTTCGCTCTCAAGATTACCACGATTTGACTAAGCTTGAAGGTGAGATTACTCTTGTAAGCCGAGGTGGTTTTTCTTCTTTTCCTGCAAGCATCCGAGAATTAACAAATAATATATTGTATAATATATTTATAAAAGTCAAGGTAATATTAAAATTTATATATTCTAATATTGTAATGTTTATTAATTTATAAATGTACGTTTTGCTACTTCAATTAGTGATTCTAGTATATGGATATCCAATATTGGAAAATGGTTAGTTACTAATTGGAGCTGGAGGTTAGGCTTGTGAAAAAGACACAATAACACATATCAAATTCTTAAATGTTTACAAATCATATGTTCCATAAGTAATCTTTGTTTTGAGTAATTACACCAATGAAATGCAATTTTCTGATTTCGCATTAGACATTCATGTTGATTTAATGAAAGTGAACACAACAGGTATTAGAGAATCTAAATGTAATTAGGATTCACAATCCAAGTAGTCTGCTCTAAAAGCTGCATTAAGTCAGTACTTTACACTTGGTATGCTTTTGGAGGAGATACGTATGATTCAGGATGCTTTCCATTGTAAGAGAAAGCACAAGTGACATTAGAACAAATTTACACGTCTCCTATGTAGCATTCAGTGTTCATTTCTGGATTTGCTGGTTTCTTCAAGTATGGTGGTAAAAAGCCTATGTTAAAATTGTACTCATCTTTTGATAATTAAAATCTGACCATACAAGTAGAATCTACATTTTAATATGTGTATATCTGCTATATTCTAGCCTAAGATATGAGTTCGACTACACTTAATGATACAGAAATAGCAAGTACTCTTAATTGCCATATTCAAAGCTCTAGTTTAAAAGGGAACATATTTAGATGATACATTGATAATGGGAATGGAATCTTTCTAATTGTTTGGCAACAATCTTTAAATACAAATGTTGAATGATAAATCGTTCTTTCCCAAATAAATTGAATTAACTGTTAAGGTTGCAAAACTATATGATCCCACTTACAGGAGTTGTCCCAAAGTCTATACAGAATGTATGTTCTAAGGTGATCCAATATATGTTTGTGATGAAACTGTTAAATTAACTAATATTTGGAAGGAGTTCAAAAGTTTAAGAGTATATGATCAGAAAATGAAATTCAAATTGAACATTGTTAGTAATGATAACATATTGGTAATTCTTATAAATAATGTAGTGGCTTTCAGAAGATATTGATTGTAGTTATGATATGTATGATTAATTGATGGAATTTAAAATAAAGAATTAACCTATTGAGAGATAAATAATTCGAAAGAGAAAGATGATGGGAATGCTTTATGATGAATAAACTGATGAGGATCAAGAATACTCTGAAGACACTATTTTAATTGGTTAAGCATGAATATATTTAATTAAATAGTTTTATCTAATATATATTAAATCAGTGATCCTCCAATCCCTATCTAAATCTATCTAAAAAATCTCTCTCCTTCTATTCCAATGTTTTCTAATATCCATTCTCTGTTTGCATTGATTTCCTCCTAATAAAAAAGGAATTTCTGATATTGTGTTGATTGATCTCCTTCATTTCTTTAACATTAGAACTATTCCTGCTCTCATTTCCTTCTCTTAAATCATTTTCACGTTTTTGAATCCCAATCTACCTAGTATTACTTTGATCAATCAATTTTGAAACATTCTTAACAGGATTTAAGTTTTTTGTATTTGGTTCTAACAACTTTGGTTATTACTGTAACTGAATTTTGTATTTTTATTAATTATTTAGTATGATATCATGATTTTCCTCTATAATAATTAAGTATATACCATACAATCCAAGTAACGATGTTAGTTCTTATAAAGATTCAGAAAATTTAAAATGAATAAATCTCTCTTCTTCTAATTTTGTTAAAATTCCAAATAATTTTCCTATCAATGCAGCAAATTTCTAATGATCTACTTCTTCTAGAATCTATTTTATAAACTATTACCTCCAATAATAGCCTATACACATCTCCTTGCTAAAGTAAACATCATTTTGTATATACAATGATTGTATTCATTTTCTCTTTTTCTACTTATTGACATTAAAGTAATAAAGAAATAAAGAAATAAAGAAAAAAAGAAATAAAGAATTAATAAAACAAAAATTAAAATAATCAATGTTAAGGTACATGACCATCACTTAATGTAAAGCAATGATCTCCATAAATGTCTTACCAATCACAATCACTTTCCTTATCAGGTGATCTAGGAGACAATTAAAATGTTTCCTTTTATTGAATTGAACTAGTTTATCCTTATGCATTCGAGAGATCTTATTTCTTAGGGAATTATTTGCTAAATGTTAATTTAACTTCAGGATCTAAATTGTGTACTTTCCGACTTATTTTTGTGTCACGATAAGTCTGAATCACAATTCTAGCCTATTCGTTCTCCTGAACCTCCTAAGTGTAATGTAAAGACTTTTGTTCTTGTGGCATTTCAGATAACTTTCTTGATGCAACCTCTTACTTATTGAGGATTGATCCCATTAAAATAATTTATATTATTTTTATCATTCCAGTTAAGGGTATATCTCTCCCACTACTGCTTCAGGTTTATGAGCCATAGTTCGCAAACCCATCTAATAATAGCATTTACCTTCAGACTTATACAACTAAGTTATATATCACTTCTTACCAACTTTTTCTAATTAAAATTGAATATTTCTTCCTTTGAATTCAAGCAAGAGAACACAAATTCTGTAATTCCTCCTTCCAATGTTTTATGAGATACTAAACTGATCTAAAACACATAAATCAACCCCATATTAATAATCTTTTGAATGAATAAAGCCTTATACTATTCTAAAGTGTCTAAATTACATTCTAAACATTCCTTTAAAACATCTTGTTTTATTCTAATTACAAGAGTAGATGCTTATTTAATGATTCTAATTTATACATTGTAAATCCATTGTACCAACAATCTCATACAAATGATACCAATAGTCTTTATGAGAAAATTCAACATATGCATAATTAAACCTGGTTGCTACATTTTATTTGTTTTTAAAAATCTTGTTCACATATTACCCTAAATAATTTGAATCATTGAATTCTTATTATTACATAATTATTTACAGATGATTTCTTTTTAATCTTAAGTAGTCTTCAATAATGTTTCCTTCTATTATTCATTAAAATGAAAGATTTATTTGGCTTTAGGAAATTTCTAATAGAAATCAGGTTCTATTGCAACATTCGTGAATACTACACTAGCAAATTTAGTATTGATTTCACTAAATTAATAGATGGATTTCTGAAGCTTCAATATGAAATTAGCTATTTTCATAAATTAAAATATATGAGAATAATTTTATCGTTTCTGATACTTTTCTTTGTAAATGCATAAAATCAATATTGCAATGTACATAATAAAGGAGTCAATTCAGGATTAGCTAATTAACTTGCTCACTCATTAAATCAAATCAGAAATCAAATTGCAACTGGTTAAATTGCTTTTGAAGGATCTTAATCAGCATCAAATATGAATGTTATGAATTGGAGTAATGGTTATGCAAAAATGGCCTAAACATGTGTTGAAAAATGTCCCCTTAAAGCTTCCACTTGTGGATAAGTATTATTACATTTCATTTATAGTTTTAAAATTATGGAGTACTCTTTTTTAAAAGACACTTAAATCAATAAATGAGAACTAATTAAGTTATGGAAAAGTGGTTTAAAGATACTGAAAATGCCAAATAATTACTCACTGCCAGATCTAGTTCTTTTGGATGTGGAAAGGCTGAAGATAATGCCTCAGAATATATAGTTTGTTATTTCGATGAAGTAAAAAAATTTTATTAAATCTTTCTAGAAATATACTGGTGCTAAATAAGCATTCTTGCCAGGACCTGTTGGAGCAAGTTGTAAATTAGGTCGTTCTAAAATGTACAGTGGTCTTTGTGCAACAGCCTCTTCATAAACATTAATTCATTAATCTTCACATATTAAGAATAAGAAATAAAAAAAATAGAAGAAACAAAAATAACACAAAAAAAATAAGAAAAATATTGAAAGAGAAGTTGCTCTTATTGCTATGACAGATTTTAATGGATTTGTTTGATGGAGTTATTAAAATATTAGTAATAACTATTATAATTTGTTTTAAATCTACCTACTCAATTAATTCGACATTATATCATCTCTTACTATATTAAATAGTGAATCTATTGTTTCTAAGCAATTAATACTATTACTTTTTATGAGTTCTATATTTTACTTTGCATTACATCTTTATAAATTGACTACTATCATCTCTTTCATTAATATTAAATAAATTTATCGAATCTAAAGATCAATATAAGATGATGTTCTCCATATATATATATAATTTATTTAGGAGAGCAAAAAAAATTTGCTTTAATTCATTAATTATTTTAAATTGATGGAATTGATTTAAGAAATAACATTACTAAAAGAATCCTTCCTAGAATTTATAACTAAAGTAACTCCTGTGTTTACAGAAACCATATTGGAATAATTTAACTCTAAATGGAATCCTTTGAAAAGACTATTAAGTGATCCTTCTAAAAGTGCAAGTGATGTGTTCATCATGGTTTCCTCGATGTCTTCATTAAAAAAAAGTAACACTTCTTCTACATCTGCTACTTCACCAAATTCAGATTGTAGTATCTAGAAAACTCAAACAACAGACAATTCAGTAAAGAAATGCAATGAACTTCCAGAATAGAGGGAGATAACCAAAGTGAAAGAATAAGCTAATCCATTGTTGTATAAAGAACTCAAAATAGGTAATTTTTATTTCAAAACGTAAAATAGAAATAAATAAGAACTTTTTTCTTAATACTCCAAGATCAAGACCTACTTCATAATAGGAAATAGGAAGTAATGGAGAAAAATTATATGAAGAAGACATAAAGGCAAAAATATTAAGAGATGACATAAAATGTATGATTTTGATTTTTACAGAATTAGTCTTAAATCAACTGAGATCAGCTACTCCAGAGAAAAAGATTAGTGTGACTGTTAGATGTAATATAGGATTGAAATTGTCAGAAGCTATTTGTTAATTTAGAAAAGACAATTTTACTTTGAAAACTATTCATGAAAGAAGTTGTGAAGTAACAACACCGTAAAGTCCAAAAAAGGATCGTTCAGAATCTCCACTTTTACTTATTTAAAGACCAAAGAATTAATATTTCTAATAACCAGTGTTTATACAACAGTAATAAGCTGGAGCATTAAAAGGATATAGTATCTATTCAAAAAAAGGTTATATACAACCAATACAATTTGATGTACAATTTTAGATGCTAATGTAACAATACTAGAATAATATGATCTATAAGAAACTATATTTTTGAAAGTTATGTTGAGTAATTTTATTATTTATATTATTAAATACAATTAAATGATACTCAATAAAATTTCAGATAACCTTAAATATTATATCGTAAAAAGAACATCTAAAATAAAAATTGAATTAAAAGAAATGAATTTTAAATGACTTACTCTTAGAACCAATTTTAGATCCCTTAAATCTATAAAAGATTATTGAATATTTAAGAAATTAATATTAATGAAGTTAACCATGAAAAATATTCAATAGAACATATAATAAATAATATTCTTCAGAATAAATGAATGCAAAAACTCATAATTTCTATTTCTAAAAGATTTCAATAACAATATAAAAAAAAGAATAAAAATAAACTTATTACATGTACCTTAAAATCTGTATAGGTCAAATAATAATATAAAATAGTCAATTATAATCAATATTAATATAATAACTGTCTAAGTAAATCAACTTCTTTTTATAATGCATCTCTTTTTATATTCCATTTTATCTCTTTATTTCTATAGTTTGTAATTAATTTTGTAGTTCTTGCTTAAATTTACTTCAATTACTAGACCTTAACTTTCATCAATTTACTGATACTTTTTATGTGAGATTCTAATTATTTAGCATTTCAAATAAGTGCATCTCACTTTCAGATTTATAAATTTCAACAGGTAATTTATGAGATGGCATTGACAATTTCCTTTACAATGAATAATTATCTAAATTTGAGTGTTGTTTCTATTGAATAATTACCTGATTATTCTTTTATGATAAAATTTTAAGTAGTTTCTACTTCATAATAGTTTAGCTCTATTTATTTGTATTCTAATTTGACATTAATTAAAATAACATCTAATTATGTAATAACCAAAAATATAATAATTCCCACTAGAAGACATTCAAACACCCTAAGATATTGAAGAATACGATGAATTAGATAATTAATATGCATATAAAATAGAGACAACTAAACAGCCAAATGTTGTGCATAATCCAAAAGCTGAATAAATGTATTATATACTTCATCTTCAGGAAAAATTACTTATGGGCAATAAGGAGAAATCTACTAGAATTTAAAGAATTAGTAGACACTATGAATTAAAAGACATAAATCGTTTGCAAGCCAATAATTTCTAATGTATTAGGATTGAAATAAAGTTTAGATTAAAGAAAGAGCAAATGATGATTAAGCCAAAGCATACTTATGTAAATTAAGAACCTTAAGTAAAATTAAAAAGTCTTATGGATTATCAGAATATTTAAATAAGACAAGAGAAGAAGAAAAAATCATGGAAGAATCACTTCAAAAAATCTCTAATTAGTTTTCATTTTCCTCTTCAAATTAATTAAGATTATTTGCCAGAGCCTTCAAATTGAATTCAACTGATAATTTTATCTATGCAAATCTCTATCATGATAGACTAAGTGATTAAGCACCTTATTTACTATTAAGCAAAAAAGATTCTCAAATGGAAATATTACAAGATCAATTAGATATTAAAAATTAATAACTTATTATTGATTTAAAGGGACCTAATTAAAGATGGATTTCACTTTCTTACAATACAAATAGCATTTATGAAAAATACATTTATGATTATTTGAAAAGGAATGACTATCTTCAAAAAGAAATATTATAATTCAGTTTAGAATTTAATTATATTCAAGAAGGAACAACATATAGAGAAGAAATAAATGATTAGATGCAAAAAAACAAATTAATTGTAGACAATTATTTATTTAGTGTATTAAATCTTTATTTCTATTTTAGAAATTGTTACATGAATTAATAATAAAATAAGATGGATCAATGGAAACATACTTTTAAGAAGTTAAAATCTTCATTCTAGAACATCAACCATAAGACTTGACAGACCCAATTCGATATTAAAATATATTAAGGCATTGCCAATTCCCTGAAAATATACATGCTTTAAAAAAGTGATTGTTAATGTATTTGAATAATGTAATGTAATTTTACTTTTCATAATCTTCTTCCTCTTCTACCTCCTGGTCTTCTAGTTGAATCTGTTGGAATTGGTGTAACATCTTCAATTCTACCAATTTTTAATCCCAAACGAGCAAGAGCTCTAAGAGCAGCTTAAGCTCCTGGTCCTGGTTATCTAGTATCGACACCTTAATTAATTGAATTATGTAAATACCTCCTCTAGCTCTCAATTTAATATGTAAAGCATTAATTTTAAGTGTTTTCAATTTCTCATAAACATCTTTAGCTGCTTGCATTGCTGCATATGGTGAAGATTCTTCTCTGTCTGATTTGACTTTCATTCCTCCTGTTACTCTTGCAAGTGTTTCTCTTCCTGTCAAATCTGTAATATGAATGAAAGTATCATTCCAAGTTGAGAGAATATGAGCAACACCAAAAACTAATTCATTTCCAGCAACATTTGGTCCCAATGTAGCAACAACTTCTTTAGGCTAATCATCTCCTTAATTCTTTTTCCCTTTCTTTCCTTTAGCTTATTATGCAACAGGTTATACTTTAGTATCAGCCTAAATTAAATTGCTTAACATACCATTCACCTAAAAAAAATTTAAATCTTTTTTAATATAAAAAAAAGAAATCAAAACTTAAATAAGAATAAATGAATATGTTTATTATTGTACTTTTTTATTTCTTTAAAATCATTCAGATGCAAACTTATTATGAGTTTTCTTTACTCTTTAAGCCTTATTCTTCTCCCTTCTATCATTTTATTCCTTCTCAATCTTATCAACTCTAACTTTCTCTTATTTAGTTTCATGTATAGCCTCAATTAAAACTTTCTTGTTTTTATATTGATTACCCTTTGAAGCCAAATAGAATTGATGATATCTATACAATATAATACACTATTATTTTACTATTATCTATCAATTTTTTTAGCAGCTCTATATTTTCTCAACAATCTTCTCAAAACTCTTTATCTACGAATCCAAAGTACTTTTGTTGGCATTCTAGCCTCTCTTGTACCTCTTCTCTTACCAGTACCTGTATGTCTGCCTAATAAAATATAATCAATATCAATCACTCACCTCTTCTCTTAGCCTCAAGATATCTTCTAGCTCTTGCTCTTGAATGAATTGTTCTCAATCTTCTCATTATGAGTCCATCCTTAATCAATTTTCTAATTGACATTCTTGAATTTGCAAGACTGATTTCACTGGCCTCATTTGGATCTAACCAAACTCTATTCACACCAACCTTCAATTATGTTGATGCCAATCTTTTCTAGAGACGGAGGTTAACCATTAATAAATTAATATCTAAATATTTAAATTTTATATAATAAATAAAGAATGCTGCAAATATTGACAAAGCATCATTTGTAATGTTCCTCTGCCACTTTTTTCATTGTATAAACGCAACACACATAAACATCTTCAATTAATGATTGAGAAATACGGAGACATTGAAATTCTATTTAATATCTAAAGGGAATTACAATAAGCTATATTGGTATAAATAAATAGGTATTTATATAAATTATGTAAATAAAATCATAAATATATATAGTTTATTTAATAAAAAACTATAATCTAAGAAAAATTCAATCTTTATTCTTTTTTCCATAAAAATATATATTATTTTTTTGCTTTATGTTTAGCTATTTTATTAAATTAAATTATATATTATTGTGAATTATAATTGCTGTTCAAGTAAATTCATTACTGTCTATTTAATTCTTGCAATAAAGAGTTATATTTTTATACAACATTCTTGCAATAAGCATCTTATACGATAGGAGATGGCATTTGATCAAATGTTATTTTTTATTTGCTTTATTTATTCTCATTTTACATAACCGTTGAATTATTCCTACTATGTGATTACTTTTTTTATTAAATAGAAACGTTTGAGGCATTATTTTACACATTTTGATTTTTGGGTTTATAAGATGAAGTATCTGAATTCAATAATTATATGATGAGATCATCTTCATTATATTATTTTGGTTATTACTAAAATTAAGTTTATTGTATTTCACTCTACTATTCTGATCTAACAGTCTATTAAGTTGGAAATGATTATTATTATTCAATGTTTAATAATTTTTAAAACACATTTTGTAGATAACTAGTATTATTCAATTGAGAATTCTAATCTTCAGATTTTCTATTTGTAGTTAATTCAATACTCTAATTAAATGAAATTTATTACTTATTCATTAGAAAAATTCAATCTGTTAACTATTTTTTCAAATTCTTATATCTTTTTCATTAGTATTTCTTTCTTCTTTTTAGATGACTTTTTTTACTATTCTATTGGCTATTGTTAACTTTGTTATTGAACAATAGAAGTTTGTATTTATTGATCAATTTTAATTGGAGAATCTCTTTATGTAATAGGTATTATAAAAGAGGAACTTTAATCTTCATTTATTTGATTAAGGACTTTGAAGTTTGGACTTTAATGAATATTTTCATCATCATTTTCAAATTTATACAATAACTTTTATTTGCTTTAAGTTTATAATTAAGAAGTTTAATGTTATGATTTCTTATCTTAATCTTATAATTGTGAAATTTCTTCATCAAGTTTTTCAATTTCAGTTTGTAATCTTTATTATTTTTATTCAGATTATTGCATGTCTGCTAATTTTTTTAATAATATTTCTTTTTCTTCTCTTTCTTATGCTAGTCTTTTGATTAATTTTCCAATTTTCTTTTTATCTTCTAAACATAAGTCTTTAATTTTTGGTTTTTGGTTTGAGTCAAATTGATAGGTTTTATGCATACGTTAAATATTAAAGTAATTATAATAATGAAGAATTTGAAACTCATAATCAAAATTGATAATGTTATACTTTATAATTTAATTAAATGATAATCACAAATATAGATTTGCCAACAATAATCTTTTCTTTTTAGTCTAAAGTATTTTTTATGATTCTTTTCTTGGCATATATTTAATATTTGGAATAGTAAATAATTCATCTGCATTCTCAAGAGATACAAAATTACAACATTAAATAGTGGCATGTATTGAAAATTGAAAAGGTATTTGTACTTTAATTGGAAATCCATTTAATTCAATAATCTCTTGCATTTCTGGTCTTTGAAACAAACCATTCAACTTTTCCATTAAAAGATTACCTTTCGCCAATAAAGATACAATATTAGCAAAATCCTTAAATTAAAGTGAATGATTTTTGCAAATCCATAGAGATATTGTTCTAGTCTCATTCTATTCTTTAGGTTTCTAATTTAATAACAAATCTGTATTAGGTAATACATCATTTAATATCCACTCCTCATAAAGCTCTCTCTCAACAGCAAATTTGATTTGAGTATCATTACTTTTCTTCAAATAAGAACTTTTATATGTAATCTTTAAATCAAATCTCTATCTAATAAAAATGAATACTTCTCACAAGAATATTATCCTACTTATTCAATTATCTTTCTACCTCTCCAATCTACACATTATTTGATTGTACAACTTGTTATATCTAATGATCCACTAACTGGTTCACTGTGTAAAATATCATATATTATTAGTTTTTTCTCCTCAGTATCTAATTCTTCTAATGGATCTGTGTAAAATTAATTAGATCTATTAATTTAAAATAATTTATTTTATTTAAACAACAAAGACATGTTTCTTCTTTTGCATTAAAGTTTAGAAAAACCTACCAGTGTACTATCTAATCTTAATTGTTATTAATATTTGTATAATTTAATGGTATCATTAGGAGATAATAATTTAATAAAAGGTAAAGGACTATCAAAATTCCAATTCATATCTAATTAAAAATTTGGTACTTATAGTAATACAGTTGACAATTGATGAAATTAGTTTAAAAATTCATTTCTTTTATTTCTATAGCATTATTAAAATAATAAAGCTGTTGCATATATTGATTTTTAAGAAAGAGATTCATCCATTGCAGACCATCCTGTTAATTTGTTTTTAATAAATGGATCTGGATTCATTTTTAATACTTCTTTTAATAATTCATCATATTTCTTATGAAGTCCATATAATTTTATTATTGTTATTAAAATAGTATTACCCAATATGTCATGTTGATTTAAATACTAAAATTTACTATCTATCTTATATGATAATAATTACCTTTCATTAACGATTAGAATTTAGAAACATCATTATTAAGCATACTCTAAACTATATGTTTGAAATTAATGATTGTATTGTGTTTCTTAAATGCAATTATTGGTTATCTTATAATGTTAGCTTCACTTTTAATTCCTTCAGTAAATATTTATTATTTGCCATTATTAACTTATTTAAATAAAATCTCATTTTCAGATAATATTCTTTCAATTTATCTATGAGATTAGTCTTATTAGGTTTAGGTTTACAATGTTGATTATTATGGTTGCTTTTTATCTTTAAGTAAATCTTAAAAGCACTCACTTTATTCAGACAGTATAAATTTTTAATTAGAAGACTTAAGTGATGTATTATTATTAATAGGAGATTATAATAGATTATTTTAAGCTGTGTTGAGTTTAGTTAAGGATTAATGAACAACTTAGGCTTTTTCTTATAATTTTTATGGGTTATGCATGATTTAAGGATTTTGATCAGCAGAGTATAATTTCGAGGCTAATTAACTGTAGCTGGCAGCAACTTTAGATCTATCAATTTTACTACCAACAGGGATTTATTTTATTGAATTGATATTTTGTTTTGATTCTTTTTAAGAATTTAAATCCTTTTAACTACTTTGTCTAGATTATGATTCCTTGTCAGTAACACTCTGGATATCACTTAACTTTCTAATAGGTTATTAAGAACTTTGAAATGGGTTTTTTATTTTATGTTCTGAGATTCCAGGTGTCATTTTACTTACTGAAAAATTTTCTACATATTATTGGTCAACAACGCATGTTTTCAATTTTGAACTAAATATTTTCTCTTTCTTTTTGGGGAATACAATTTCTACATTATTTGATTAGAAATTCTATAAAGTAACTTGCTTAGTTTCAATAGCTTATTGTTCTCTACAGGTATCATCAACATTACAAATACTTGAATCTAATAATATAAAGATTATTCAACCACTAAGTGATCCTTAAAAGGAATCTGGAGGAGCATGCTAATGATTGATTTGTCTCTCTATTTTTGGATTCTGTTTGGCTCTTGCCATATAACAATTAATCATGATAATAAATTATATATAATTATAATTAGAAAATAATAGTTTAGATTACTGATTTAGTAAATAATATTATATATACCCATAGAATATTTTTATAAATATAGTATTTAATCCTGAATTTTAGTAAAAATTCAAAGGTATTTCATATATTTAATAATAAGTAGATTTAATAAAAGTTAAAACAAATAAGTTATAAATTAATTAAACTATCAAGAGGATTTATCTTAAATTTAACCTTTTATATTATTGAGTATTGTACAAGAGATTAAAAGAGTTAACTCTTCAATTAATCTTTACAGCAATTCATTTTGATGTTTTATCTTCTAAGCCTATATCTTTAAATTACTTAAACAAGAGTTATAAAAATCACAGAACTTCTTCCTGTTAATTATTACATAAAGTGACCATCCAAAGCACTCAAAGACTAGCCAGTAAATTGCTATTTAGCATTCTCGACTATCAACCTAGTTTTTTATGCTCCTTCTACGTTCTTAAATTACTCTAGTTTTAATACTATCTCTTTCTTTAGGTTTAGGAGGTTTAAATTATTTATCATAACCTTTACTCTTCCTGTCCATAAAAATAAATGTATCATATTGGTTAGGTAATATAATCTCTTAAAGCAGGATTTGATCATAAAAAATCGATTTAATCTAAATCGGTTATCTTGATCTACTTGTCTAATGCCTACAATTGTGTAGATAGAGATAGACTATTTGAATTATTGAGGGATAGACTTAGAAAATATTTTAAGTACTGTAATGATAGAGATTTAGATACATTGGAATGAATCTATTAGAAGATGTATTAATATGATCCAATTAAGAAAAAAAATTCATTTTTTATAAATGGAGTGCATCAAGGTTTCCTACTTGCTCCTTTCCTATTTGATATTTACTTGAATGAATTGATAAATGATATGAATTTCAGTTTATAAAATGAATGAAAATAAAGGGGAAAGGAAGATTAAGTGTGGGGCTGTGCTGATGATTTATCCATTTTATGTCATTATTCCTTGATGAATGAAATTTCTGATTTTCATCAGATCACCAAAAACTAATAATTTTAAGTGAATCTTGCTAAATCTCAATACCTAACTAGATCTAGATAAGTAAATATAGAATGAACGTTGGTTCTATTTTGAAGGAAAAGTAAGTTAAATACTTGGGAATATTTATTAATGCTAGTGGAAATTTGGAAAATAATTATTCCCTATAAAGTAAATAATACATTATTTAGAATACCAATTAAACCCTTTAGATAGGTAGTTGCCTTTGCAGCATATAAGTTAATTATAGAATACTTATATAAGGCCTCGTTTTTAGTATGTATCACCTATACTATATACATAATTAGAAGCACTCTAGATGAATTGGTAAAAATTGAGAAGATACTCAATGAAATTATTATTGGGATTTCCTAAGACACTACCTGCAAAGAAAATGGAATCTTATTGGGAAAACTTTGATTTTAGAACTCCCTTCTCGAATTTTATTAAATAATGTTAATTATAAATAAGAATGGTGATTAATACACATCATAATGTGGAGTTGTACTATGAATATCAGGTTTTAAATATTTATATAAGTGATAGGGTTGATTTGGAGAACATTAAGGTGGATGACATATATCAGAAGCATTTATGCTCTAAATTTCAAAAATTGAAGATCTAATTTTTAAATTTGATCAAAGAAAATGGAGAAATTAAAATGAGAATTTGATTATCATTATGTGACAAATTATTATTATTAGTATTAATTAATAATGATAAATTCAATTTTAACAGTCAAAATTTGTAAAAATACATTCTTAAAGAGAAAACTTTAGAGAGAGTCTAAGATAAAGTATTTAAAAAAATAATTTAATAAATCAAGATCACCTTTCTAAAAGAAGAATCATAAAAAGAAAAGCAAAAATTAAAACAATCATAATTAATATTAAATTAAATCATCTTATTAAGAAAACAAAAAAACTGATGAGAAAAATAATTATTTTATATTGATTGGTTTAATGATATATATTAACGATAGATAACTTTACATATGGATTTATATATCAAAAAGAATTGCATGAAGATATTAAAAAAATTTAACAAAAATCAATTTATCATTATTTACTATAATAAGAATAATAATTGAATATAAATAAAATAAGAGAAGGTGCATATTTGGAAAATGATTTTAGGACAATTTATATCTTAATTAAAAGCATCATCAAAACCAATAACACTTTTGTATTATTAAAACCATCGTTGAAATTTAAGGCACAAAAATAATATGTTTAATAAGGTAATAACTTAAATTAAAATCATAGTTAAATTAAATTTTAGATAACATAGATAAGATACAATTCTTCTTTCTCTCCTCAATTTTGAGACTTGAGCTGTCTATTCATGTAAGTTTCATGAAAATGATTAATTCTCTTGTATGTTAAAACAGGAAGATTTTCATCATCAATTCCATTAGTATCTTTCATAAGATATGTCATTCAATCTAATGAAAGCGTGACCTTCAAATTACTTATAATTGGCTTATAATTTACAATAATAGTTTTTACAGTCTAAGTTGATCAGGATTTTTCTTTTAATGAAATCCTTGTTAATTGCTTAATTATTATTAAGACATATTGATTTGGTATTTTATTTCTGGAAGTGATAATCATCTTTAACAAAAATGATGAATTTAAATATTCTAAAGAAAATGAAAAAATAATGAGAAATTGATATTTCAATTGCTCCATTAAACTCTTCGTTAATCTTAGTCCATTTTATGTATTAATTATGATTAACAGATCTTTGAATCATTATGTTATTTAACGAATATCTTTTGACTCCAAATTTAGAGTGCAATCAATCAAAATCATTTTAGGTTTTAAATTAAAAGTTCAATAAATATTTCTAACAAAGAATTTAATATCATAATAATAAAAAATTTGTATAATTTAAAATGAGAAAAGAAGATGTATTAGTAGCTATAGTTATGATAGTAGGTGCTATAAGTATTTTAATGAACTTACTACCAGCTTTAATTGTTATAACTCTATTGTTTAGCTTTATTATTATATAATAATTGACAGATGAGAAAAAAAAAGAAAGATTTTTAAAATTTTTCACAATCAAAAGAAAAGAATTAATTACTGTAGTTATATTAGTGAGTGATGTAATTATAGTAATGATCTAACTACCAAAAAATATTGTTATAATTTTATTGTTTAGCTTTATTTTTCTATTACTATTGAGCAATGAAAAAAAAGAAAAGCTTAAGGATTTGGCCAACAAATAGGAAGAATTTATTGCTATAATTATATTAGCGTGTGCAACAATTATAATTGCGAACCTACCAATATTAATTGTTGTAATTTTATCATTTAGCTTTATTTTTCTATTATTTTTGAGTAATATAACACAAGAAAAATTGTTAGAGATTTTAGAAGTCACAAAGGAAGACTTAATTCCTAAATGCATATTAATGAGTGCTATAATTATAATAGTGAACTAATTACCAACATCAATTGTTGTAATTCTATTATTTTGTTTTATTTTTTCATTATTGTTAAGTGATGAAATAAAATTAATTTATAAGGATTTTGCAAGCAAAAAGGAAGAATTAATTGCTATAGTTATATTAGCGAGTGCAACAATTATAATAACGAACTTACCAATATTAACAGTTGTAATTCTATTGTTAGGCTTTATTTTTCTATTATTTTTGAGTAATATAACACAATAGAAATTGTTAGAGTTTTTAGAAATCTCAAAGGAAGACCTAATTCCTATATGCATTTTAATGAGTGCTGTAATTATAATAGTGAATTAATTACCAACATTAATTATTGTAATTCTATTATTTAGTTATATTTTTTAATTATTGTTCATTGATGAAATAAAATTAATAGTTAAGGATTTTCCAAACAAAAAGGAAGAATTAATTGCTATAGTTATATTAGCGATTGCAACAATTATAATAACGAACCTATCAATATTAGGAGTTCTAATGCTATTGTTAGCCTTTAATTTTCTATTTCTAAGGGAAAATACAATAAAAGAAAAGTTGTTAGAATTCTTAGAAATCAAAAAGGAAGACTTAATTCCTACATGCATATTTGTGAGTACTGTAATTATAATAGTGAACTAACTACCAGCATCAATTGTTGTAATTCTATTATTTTGTTTTATTATTTAATTTTTGTTCAGGGATGAAATAAATTTAATAGTTAAGGATTTTGCAGACAAAAAGATGGAATTAATTGTTATAGTTTACTTGATCAGTGCAACAATTATAGTAGCGAACCTGCAAATATTAAGTGTTGTAATTCTATTGTTAAGCCTTAATTTTCTATTCCTATTTAAAAATACAACACAAGAAAAATATTTAGAATTTTTTAAACTCACAAAGGAAGACCTAATACCTATATGCATATTAATGAGTGCTGTAATAATAATAGTGAATTAACTACCAACATCAATTGTTGTAATTCTATTATTAAGTTTTATTTTTCTATTATTATTGAGTAATCAAAAAAAAGTAAAGCTTATGGAATTGGTGATATAAAAGGAAAAAATAATTGTTATAGTTTTCTTTGTCAGTACAACAATTATAATAATGAACCTACCAATATTAGGAGTTCTAATGCTATTGTTAGCCTTTAATTTTCTATTTCTAAGGGAAAATACAACACAAGAAAAGTTGTTAGAATTCTTCGAAATCAAATAGGAAAACTTAATTCCTATTTGCATGTTTGTGAGTGCTGCAAGTATAATAGTGAACTAACTACCAACATCAATTGTTGTGATTTTATTATTAAGCTGGATTTTTCTCATATTATTGAGTAATGAAAAAAAATAAAGAGATAATGAGTAAAATGATTTAAGTTCTATAGTTTTCTATGTAAGTACAACAATTATTATAATGAACCTACCAATATTAACTGTTGTAGTGCTATTGTTAACCATTAATTTTCTATTCCTCTGGAAAAATAAAACACAAGAAAAGTTGTTAGAGTCTTTAAAAGTCACAAAGGATAACTACTTAATACCTACATGCATATTTTTTAGTGCTGTAATTATAATTGTGAACCTACTACCAACATCAATTGTTGTGATTTTATTATTAAGCTTAATTTTTCTATAATTAAAGTATAAGGAGCTTTAGTAATTGGTAAACAAAAAAGGAGATATTATTGCTATAGTTATATTAGTTAGTGCAGCAATTATAATAGCCAACCTCTCAACATTAATTATGGAAATTCTTTTGTTTGGCTTAATTTTTATATTATTATTGATTGAAAGAACAAAACAAAATTCTTTTGAATAATTAGCTCTAATTGCTGCAGTTATTTTAGGGAGTGCCATAATTATATTAGGAGAATTACCAATATCAATTATTGCAATTCTATAGGTTAGATTTATTTATTTATTCTTTTTTATTCGCTAAGAAAAAAACCTTTTGTTTCTTTTTTTGGAATTCATCAGAGATTGGTATAAGTTTCATTCCAGAATTTAATTTTGGGATTGACACCGATAGAAAAGAAAAATAGCAAGAGGAAAAGCAAAAATGAATTAGATATTTTTATTTACCCCTTATATTAGGCTTTTCAAATCGATATATTCATATATGTTTATGTAATAATCTAAGTTTAAATTTTCATGAAGTTGTTCCGTTCAAAATGGAATTGTTCTAAAGTTTTTGTTGACTTATTCTGGTTTAATTAAAGGTTTAATAATGTTTTTTTTGCTCTGTGCAACAAAATCAAGAGAGATAGGAGAATAAAGATAATTAGCCAAATTACATTAAAACAAGTAAAATGAGTAGGAATAGAGTAGAAATTTTTTAGACTTGTATTTACTTAACTTAAAATAAATTATGTTAAGGAAATTAGTATACAGACAATGGTGAATTTAGATATAGATATATATATTAATATGTATTGTTGGTTTTACACTTTTTTTCAACAACACCCTGAATCATCTTTTTTCTTTTTCTTTTGTGGTTACAACTACTGTTATTGGTTATCATGGGATTCGGATAATGCAATAGAGACTTTGTTTTCATTTTTACGCACTGTTTCATTTATATAGTTTAAGAAAACCAATTTGGCTGCTTCGGTGAATGCATATAATAGAATTCACTCAATACCAGTTCAACATTTTAATTGCTTTTGGCACTAGTCTCAAAAAATAAATTGATTCCCTTCTCGTCTATGAATGACTTTCCTTCATCATATGAGACTTGGCGTCTAAAAATGATATAGAATTGTACTGATCCTCCAAATCATTTTAAGCACCAACTAATACAGTCACTATATTTGGTGAAGCATTCTCCTTTGCCTCCTTTAACCATCCATCCAATTTCTCTAATGTATCTCGTCTATTTCATATGGATTATATTATACTTAGTAATATTATAGACTAAAAATACTGCTGTAACATTCCTATAAAAGGATCTTACAATTGATCTGAAAGACTCTTATCCAGCCGTGTCCCAGATTTGTAACTTTATTTTTGTATTTTAATCAACTTCCACTGTTTTAGAAGAGAATTCCACACCGATTGTGACATTGTATTCAGACGCAAATTCGTCTTTAGTATACCTTAATAGCAAACATGACTTCCCGACACCTCAAAAATTCATTTAATTAATACCGCTTTCTCCAATTATGATAAATTTAAACAATGGTGTTTTATCAGCTGAGGAATTCATCATCGTAAATTCTTTAATATTTTAATTTATGTCTAAAAAACAGAAGCATACTCAAAAATAGACCAAAAAAGTCCTTTCTCAAGACATAAATGAGAGTGACCAATCTCATTTCTTCTCCCTTCTAGGTGATGATTATGATGTAAGTCTTTTTATAAGAAAAATAGAATAATGGCAATATCAAATTAGCTTAAAAAATACTTGGTGATTACAAGACCCTTCTTGAATATCCACCAAGTAAATTTTGGTCAACACTCTCTTACAATTTAAACCTTTAAAATTCCTTGGACCTTTTCTTGAGATACGCACCAAGAAAACACTTTCTCAAAGAACCCTTACATTTCACAGGATACTATGGAGTACTAATCAAAGAAATATTCAAATGTGTCTTTGCTATATATCTACGATTAATAGATTTATAAAATGAAGATGCTATTCTATATGAACAAATTGGTGTATATGATTTAGTGTACTAAAAATGGATCTTTGATGTCATGAAATTGACTGATATCTGCACAATATATTCTGAATAAAACGAGAGTAATAATAATAATTTTATAAACCTAGATGGTGTCAAGAAAATTTGTTAATTTGTATTCAAATACCAAGCATATCAAGATGATTACAAATCTACTATAGACTCTTTTATGAAAAATGTTCTTGTAAAGATTTATGAAGAGATATTTTAAATAAATAATAAATCAGCAAATGATAATGAAATCATTATTAGTGATGTCTAATAAAAAATGGAATTACTCACATTAATTTTAGATTCTATTGAAACTGTAATAGTTTGGGCAAAATATTTCCCATAAAAACAATATCTATTTAAACCAGAAATCATCTAATGTTTTGAATAGATTTTCTATGAATTGATTTTAGCTAAAGGATATAGTAGAGGAACTACATAAATCACAGGTGTTTGGAAACCATAATTCCTATAAAATTTACATTATTTCCTAAAATAAGCTGTTTAAAGATTTATTGATTTCTTTGTTATTTATATGAAGTATCTTGAAGAATTGATTGCAACAAAACAGATAAAATAATCTTAAGAACATATGAGTTATTTGATTTAGAATTTTGGAACAATGAAAAGGAAATTTAAATCTAAAAAAGTAAATTCTAGTCAAAATAAAGAATGGATTCTATGTGAAGCACTTTATGAAAATGGTTTTAATATGATTGAATTATTAATGAATACACCTTGGAATTAAATTAATTTGCCAAAGGAGGACATTGAAGAAGTAACTCTTCTAATGACTACAGTAATTGAAGAGAGAGAGAGACTAAAAGGTAAAGTAAATAATAATGAACCTGAAAATTTTGATGTTTTTGAAAACTTTGATCCCACATAGTCAACACTTCCAATTGACATTTTAGAGGCAATGGAGAAATAGGAGGCAGAAGATTAAGAATAGGATTTTGAAGAAGGAGACTAGAATGAACCAGTTCAAGTAGAAGAAAAATTAGTTGAAATAGTATCAAAAAAGAAATAAAAATTAACATTTGATTAACCATTAAAAGATAGGATTGAGATGGCTGAAATAACAGCTAAGCTTTATAATGATGAACCTGATGATACATATGATTATCAAGAAGCTTTGTAAAGACCTGAGAAGGAATACAAAAGTAGTGATGAAGATGAGGAAGATGACTATGTTCCTAATGATCATTTCATTAGATATGCAAAACCTTCAAAGAAATCATAAAATTCATAGATCAATTCAGGACATAGTATGAGTTATCAGAATTTAGATAATAATAATAATAATAATAATAATAATAATAATAATGATAAATAGATAAAAATTCTTAAAAATCCAAACAAATAGTAACAATAATAGAGAAAATAGAAAAATGAGTAAGGATTTAGTGATGAAGAGGATGAACATTTTAGAAAAGGTGATGGAAACAGAAATAATAATAATAATAATCATCCTTATTAAGAAAAGTCTATGAAAGTGTTTGTTAAGGATAATCACTATCAGAACAACAATAATGATTTTCAAAGAAAAAATAACAATAATAATAATTAACAGTAGTTAGATAATAGAAATAAAAATAAGAATCAAGAATATTCAAGGAATGATGATTCTTATAAGAGGGATGACTATGATCGAGAAGATAAACATTAAGGAAATTATGATTAGAAGAAGGTTCTTAAAAAGGACCCGGAGAGAAATAGAGATGGTGGTTATGTTGGAACTAATAAGTCAAAAACTCAGTAAGAATATGAAGAGAAATAAGTAAGCCAACAAGCAGAGTAGTATCAACAGAAATAAAATAATAACAAACAACAATAAGGCAAAAAGAATTTAAATACAAATGCTAGTCCGTATGATCTTTATGTACCTAAAGAGGAAATTGTAAATAAAGAATACTAAGCATAAGAATAGAGGTAAGAGAAGAAACATCAAAGAGGCTAAAAGAGATATTGAGTATATAAAAATAAATAAATTTAATCTAGAATTTCTAGAATATACTATTAAGAGATTATTTAATTTAATTGTGGGTAATTTTCACTAATAAATTATTTGTCTATAAATTGTTAATGATTTCTTCATCTAGAAAGCTCTTTGGCAATATTGTATTGGGAAAATCACTCGTATCTACTCCAGTTTTCTTTGCAGGAAAAGAATTGAGTTTTGGATAAGAGTGCAGATAACAAATGTTACGTGGTTGTGACAAATTAGCTGATGCAGTTTAAACAACTCTTGGACCAAAAGGAAGAAATGTAGTCATTGATTAACCATATGGCGGTCCCAAAATTACTAAGGATGGAGTTACAGTAGCAAAAGCAATTGAATTCTCTAACAGATTCGAAAATATTGGTGCTCAATTAGTCAAGTCAGTGGCATCTAAAGCTAATGATGAAGCTGGTGATGGCACAACAACAGCCACAGTTTTGGCTAGAGCTATCTTCAAGGAGGGAGTCAAGAGTGTAGCAGCTGGACTTAATGTAAATATTTATATATATATCTTTTTTAGCCTATGGATTTAAGAAGAGGAATTAATTTGGCATGTGATGCAGTTGTTAAAGATTTAAAGAACAGATCAAAACCAGTCAAATCAAAGGAAATGATTTAAAATGTAGCTACTATCTCTGCAAATGGAGATGTTGAAATTGGAAAATTGATTGCAGAACTTATGGATAAAGTAGGAGAACATGGAACAATCACAGTATCTGATGGTAAAACACTCAATCATGAAATTGAATTTGTTGAGGGTATGAAATTCGACAGAGGATACATCAGTCCTTATTTCGCTACAGATCCAAAGACTTAAAAGACTGAATTCGAAAAGCCATACATTTTGATCACTGATAAGAAGATCTCAAACATTCAATCAATTCTTTAAATTTTGGAACATGTTGTAAGAGAAAATAAACCCCTTTTATTAATTGCTGAGGATGTTGAATCAGAAGCCTTAGCTTAATTGGTTCTAAATAAATTAAGAGGAGGTCTTAAAGTATGTGCTGTCAAAGCCCCTGCTTTTGGAGTATTAATTTATTTGATAATTTTAGGATAACAGAAAAGCAATCTTAAATGATATTGCTGTTTTAACTGGAGCTACAGTCATCACAGAAGATGTTGGATTGACATTAGAAAAGTCAGATCAAACAGTTCTTGGATAATGCAAATCAGTTATTATCACCAAAGATGATACTATTATTATGGATGGTATTGGATCCAAAGATAGCATCAATGAAAGATGTGAAATCATCAAAGCTTAAATTACAGAATCAAGTTCTGATTATGACAAAGATAAACTCAAAGAGAGATTAGCTAAATTATAAGGAGGAGTTGGAGTCATCAAAGTTGGTGGTGCTTCAGAAGTTGAAGTTGGAGAAATCAAAGATAGAATTACAGATGCACTCAATGCAACTAGAGCTGCTGTTGATGAGGGAATTGTTGTTGGTAAATATATTAAATCTATATATAGGTGGTGGATGTGCTTTATTGTATGCAACCAGAGTCTTAGATAAACTTAAGGGAGACAATTTCGATTAAAACATTGGAATCCAAATTGTTAAAAAGGCTATTGAATTACCATGCAGAGCTATTGTTGAAAATGCTGGAGAAGAAGGAGCTGTTGTTGTTGGAAAATTATTAGAAGGAAAAGACGAAGAATTCGGATATGATGCTTCAAAATCAATATATGTCAATATGATAAAGGCAGGTATCATTGATCCAACAAAAGTTGTAAGAACTGCACTTGTTGATGCTGCTTCAGTTGCCAGTTTAATGACTACAACAGAGTAAATTATCATTCTAATTTAGATGTATGATTGTTGATGGAAAAAAGGATGAAAAAGCTGGAGGAGCTCCAAATATGGGAGGCATGGGAGGAATGGAAGGAATGTATTGATATAGTGATTATTGTTCATTTAGTATAATAATAAATATATATCATTAAATGTATCAAAAAAGTTATTAAATCTTTTTTAACAATGCTCCTAAAATTAGACATATAACACTAACGATTAATAGATGTCCAATTAATATTTATTAATCCTCTATTAATTATTATAATTATATTACATTTATGGTTTTCTTTATTTTTGAACATTGCTTTAAATTTTAATTTTTCTAATTCATCATTCAACTAGTCCTTGCTTGTCTTAATTTAGTCAATTTATTTGAGAATCTATTATTCTTTCTATTTTAAAGCAGAAATTAATTATGCTTATTCAACTTTCATGATAGAAGTTTAGGATCGTATTCCTGATACTTCATTATTCGACCTTTCCTCATCATTGCATCTAAAATTACCAGATTCATAAGGTTCATTATTATAGCTTTATTCAGGATCTATTTTATCCTAGAATTTTTCAATAGGCTCTTGAGGTATCTCATATGTTTCTGTAAAAAAGGTGGGTTATTTTACATCTCTACTCATATTAGCACTTAATCTGCTTGCATCTTAGAGAATTGGACTTATACTTGGATTATTGTTGAATATATTTGAAGTTCTACTTTCTTAACCATCAAGACTATTTTTATGAACAATTTGTTCTTATAACCGACTAAAGGTGTGTTATGATCTTTGTAATTGTAAAGGTTCTTATTTCATAACATCTTCAAAAGTTTGTTTTTTATCTGATTACTGAGTACTAGATGAATCTGTATTGATGTTCATTCTGATAGAAAACATTTGAGTGGACAATACACCTGGTTATTTTTCTACCCATAATTAAGGGTTAGAATACTCAAGCATATCAAGATATTCTTCAACATAATTAATAGCTTCTAACAAAACATCAATATCAAATTGACTAGTTTTATTGGTAACTGAAATTAATTTCTTTTCGTTGGGAGCAATCATACCATAAGAAGGCATTATTCTTATTAGGTTATCATTTTTGAATCTAAAAAGGATTGGGTGATCAACAATATTGATGACTTAAAAAGTAGTTTACTTTCGATGATGAATTTGAAATGGAGGTTAAGGTGAGATTGAGAAGAGCATTAATTTGTATATCTTTTTTTAATTAATATTTTAAAAAATCAAATGGCCAAAGCAGCAAAAGACACAAGACCAATTGCAGATTAAGCTACATCTGAAGCAGCATGCACATATGCAGCTCTCATATTATATGAAGACAATTAAGATGTACTTGAAATAATGATAATAAGATTGATGCCACTAAATTAACTAAGATCATTAGAGCTGCAAATTTGAGAGTTGAACCTATTTGGACTAAAGTTTTTGAGAAAGCACTTAAGGGCAAAAAAGTTGGTGATTTATTACATGGAAGCAGTGGAAGTGCAAACAGTGCTCCATAAGCATAAACATCATCTACACCTGCTGCTGAGACCAAAAAAGCAGAGCCAGTTAAAGAAGTCAAAAAAGCTGAAGAACCAGAAGAAGATGTTGATATGGGTGGTTTGTTTGATTGAAAATGAAAATAAAAATCGTACATTAATATTTTAATATTATGAAATCTAATAAATTGGAGAAATACGAAAAGAAAGAGAAACTAGGAGAAGGTACCTACGGAATCGTGTATAAAGCATTAGGTATAAATCATTTTATTATTTGCATTTAGATCGCAACACTAGTGAATATGTGGCATTAAAGAAAATTAGACTTGAGTCAGAAGAAGAAGGTATCCCTAGCACAGCAATTAGAGAAATCTCTCTACTTAAAGAGTTGAATCATCCAAACATTGTGAAGTAATACTTGTTCTATCTAGATTAATGGAGGTTATTCATTCAAATAAAAAGCTTGTTCTGGTCTTTGAGTATGTTGAAATGGATCTTAAGAAATTCTTTGCTCAATTCCCCAAAGAAAAAGGCATGGAACCTGTCATTGTCAAAAGTTTTCTCTATTAACTCTTAAGAGGAATCTAAGCATGTCATTAGTAAAAAATATTACATCGTGATCTTAAACCTTAAAATCTTCTGGTTTCAAAGGATGGAATACTTAAACTTGCTGATTTTGGACTTGCCAGAGCTAGTGGAATTCCTGTTAAAAGTTTCACTCATGAAGTTGTTACCTTATGGTACAGACCACCAGATGTCTTATTGGGCTCTAAAAACTATAATACCTCAATAGATATATGGAGTGTAGGCTGTATCTTTGCAGAAATGTCAAATCTTAAACCACTTTTTGCTGGTAGCAACGAAACTGATCAATTAAAAAAGATATTCAGAGTCTTGGGAACTCCAACACCTATAGTAAATTCCTATTTCTATTCTAGGAATATCCTAAATTGAACGATCTTCCAAATTGGAAACCTGAAAACTTTGAACAATATCAACCAGATAATCTGGCTAAGTTTTGCCCAAGACTTGATCCAGATGGCTTAGACTTATTAATCAAAATGCTTAAAATCAATCCAGATTAAAGAATCACTGCCAAAGCTGCTTGTGACCATCCTTTCTTCAAAGAATTACCAGAATAAGTTAAGAAATTATATGTCAACATTAAGTGAAAATTCATAAATCAAATATATATATATTAAATTTAACATGAATTTCTCTCTTTATGATCTATCCTTCTTTTATTTAATTATTTTTTCCAGTAAAATACTCTTCTTTTAATTCGTTACTATTATGTAATCATTATAATACTATTATTATTCCATTTGAGAGTATTTAAATAATTGATAGATTTATAAATACTTTTTGATAAGATTATAATATGAAATCTATTTATATTTATTAATCATATTAAAGCAAACTATATTAGTGAATATTTTTGGAATTATATAATTATATGGATTCTATAGATATCAGGGAAAGTGTATGACAAACCATTTGTTTTGCTTTGATTATCTCAAAAAATATAATAGATATGCTTAAATATTCTAGAATTCTTAGATTTTATTTTAATTTAAATATTTATTAAAATAAGAGAATTCAAAGTTATAAACATGAAAATTGATTTTGTTTTAAAACTCAAGAAATTTACATACCTTTAAATAGTTCATTTAATTTCTCAACCTCCTAATTTCTTACTGAAATTAAATCTTTTCTAACCTAAACATTTAAATATAAATTATACTCTGTCAATTTCAGATTTCATCTTTAACTAACTTTATTCCTTGTCATAAAATCTATTCAATTCCTACTTCAAGTCCTCATTCTCTTACTTCAATATTCCCATTTTTCTATCTAATTCATTTAACTAATATTTCATCTAATGATGACTTTCTTTATACTAATGTAATTTCACTATTTCCTGCTATTAATCTTATATCACTTGCTTTAATTCCTCTAATTATTTATTTATTTCTGTTCTGTTTTATCTCATTTCATTCTAGATTTTCTTTCTCTCACCTTTATAATTATTCAATTCTTCTTTCAATTTCTAATTTTCATCATTTATAGGTTCCATTGCAAATAATAAATTATCTAACTTTTAAATTTCAGCCTTCAATTGCTCATTTTCTATTTCCCATTGGATTCTCTGTTTTTGTTGTTGACTCTATTAATCTAATTATAACAACTAAATTTATAATTTTTAACTCACATTCAAATTATCATTATCCTTTCTCAAATGTTAAACTAAATCACTTAACTCTTGAAAGTCTCTCAATAAATCATCCCTTTCTTCAATATATTTCTAAGATCTATAAAACTCTTTCTCTTAATTTTTCATCTGTTCTTATAAAGCAACTCTTAGCTATAAAAGATCATCCATCAAATTCTAATTTTGAATCTACAATTCCCCAATGACCTAATCCTTCTTCAAAAATTCTACTTTTAAAACTTCCATCTAAAATTTTATTTCAATTTATTTGTACCCTCTCTCTTTATTCTTTCAACTAACTAATATAGTATTATTCTTGTTCTATTTATTTCAACTCATTCATTCTTAGCTTGTCGCTACTATTAATGAACTCCATGAATTTTCCTGTTTGTTATTGCATTAATAATTAAATTCAAAGATGCTCTTTAAATAATATATAAGAATGAAAATAATCCATTATTTTTAATTTTGGTACAATAGATTTATATTCAATGATATTACTTATTTTGGCTAAGATTAATTTTATATATAAATGAGTATCAATCTAATTTCTTACTAATCAATAAATTGAAAGAATTCATTCTATCTATACATATAAAGTTGAGAATTATCAAAAAGAATTATTGTTTTTAATTTATAATATTTGGATATCTGAATATTAAGCCTATTATGTAATAGATATTAGAGTTTAATTTATTTTAAATTCCAATCAGTAGCAGATAGATATCTAAAAGTTACTTATAAAGGGATTATTAAAAGAATCAATTTAATTCAACCTAATTTTTGATTACTTTATATATGTCTAATTATTTTATATAAAAAAGTTTTTTACTAATTAAATTTAGTATTTAAATACTAATATAATATGATTGTTAAATAGAAATTATTGATATTTTCATTTACTAAAGATTCCATCAAAATTAATTGAACTTAATTTAACAGGTATTTTTGTATTAGGCTATTATTAAATTTACATTGTTGGAAGCACAGCTTGTCGATCAACTAATTCTAACCTCTCTCTTTCTTCTTGAGTAACTTCCTAGATAAATGAATAAAATAATTTATATACTCTACCATCCAAATACAAAATTGTTGCTAATTTTCTAAGGACCATCTATCTATAACCAGGTCTACGACTTAAAGAATTTCCAACTAATTCTAATTCTTTAAGTTATGTTAATGGGATTAAATGTTCAATGTCTGGTAGATCATTAATTCTATTTGAATTAGCAAATAAATGCTAGATTTAATGAATTTACAGATACCAATAATTTATATAATTTTTAAATATTCTAAAAATTCTTTAGCCCATTACCATCTATCTTCAAACATCTTATAGGATTTGATCCAGCAAATGATTGAGGATCAAATTACCTTACTTTATTTTAATTTAAATCTAGTTCTTTCAATTATTTTAAATTCTCCAAAAAATCAACTTTAAAAATTTCATTTTTTTCACATTTCATAATTTTTAATTCTTTAAGTAAACAATATTATAATCCATTAAATTCTTTTAAACAATTTTAAGATATATCTAAAATTTATAATTGTTAACATCCATTCAATCCTTTTTTTTAATTAAAATCATTTGGATAAAGAAGTGTATCAATTTTATTGCAAGCTAAAATTAAGATTTTTAATTAAGGCAAGAAACCAAGCATTTTTGTAGAAGTAAATAAATTGTGACTTAAATCTAATTCAACAAGTTATGGAAATTATTAAACATTAAATACATCTTCAAAATCTCTAAGTTCACAATTTTATAAACATAATTCTGTTATTTTATTTGCTGGTTACCCTTATAATCTAGAGTACAAAATCTCTTCTGTCAATCTACCAGTATAAAGATTCTTAGCCATCTATTATTCCTAAACTTCAATAGAAATTCCATCTAAAACCTTAAGTTTTGGAATAATGTAGAGTACGTAAGCTCTATAATTAGTATCCCTAGCAAAGGGATTTCCAGACAGATCTAAAATGATTAACTTTTGTAAATGTTTTATATTATTAATTTCCTTCTAGTTTGTAATATTATTATTTCCTAAATATATCTCCATGAGACTTTTTAGATCTGGAAATTCTTTTAGATGAAGTATTGCATTGTCTTCCAAAGATAATTACATTAAATTAATTAAATTTGAAATTCCTTCTATTATTGATATACGATTGCCTCCTAATTCCAACTTTTTTAAGTATTGCATATTATCTAATTCTTAAATTTATACGATTGAATTCTTTTCTAAATTTAATTCTTCTAATAGAACTGAATCCTATAATGAAGTAATCTATATAATTTTATTGTGTCCAAGATTTAAGTGTCTCAATTAAACTAAACCCTCTAAACCTTTCATACTACTTAATTTCTAATGAGTAATCATTACAGATTAAATATTTTACTTCCAATCCATTTAGACCTTACTAAATGTTTAAAGCATAGCTGTTGTAATTAATTGATTTTGATTAGTTGTTTTTTCTTTATCTTCATCAGTTACTGGCAAATGATCCAAATATTATAAATTATTCAAAATCATCACTATCTCTTTTCTTGTTTCTTTAAACTCATTAATTGGATTAAAGACAACACATAAATATTTTAATGACTAATTGTATTTAAGTAAGACAATCTAATCAATATCTTAAATATTGTTATGTGTTAAATCCAAAACCTCTAAATTATTCAAATGTTACAATCCATTCAAATTACTTATTTCATTATGTGATAAATCTAATCTAACCAAATTTGGTAATTCATTCAAACCAGTTATAGTACTTATTTTATTATAACTTAAAATTAGAGTATGAAATTATCCTTTTACAAATGTAATATCTTGAACACTACAATTACTTAAATTTAAAAATTAAGTCTAATTCTTAAGAATTTCATTTAAATCTGGTGTGCCAACTAGATTCGGATTTAATTCATACAAAGTTGATCTACTAAGACAATATTTAAAATAATTAATTAAAGCTGGTTTTAAAGATGCACATTCTGATCTATCCAAATCCTATGCTTTAAGTTCATAAGTTGGATATTCTTCTAAATTCTCAAATTAATATGTATTTAAATCATCAGCCAATTAATTATACATATCATTAATATTTTCCTTTTACATATTGAAGTTAGCAGAAGTAATGAAATCATCATCTTCTTATTCTAGAACACCTAATGCAGAGCCAAAGTCAGCAATTTTATTTTGTAATGGTGATTTCATTACATATTCGAATTCTGCAAAGTATTCAGGTAAAACTAAATTGTTATCTAAAACAAACCATAATTTATGTTTTGGATCATTCTCCATTAATCTAAAAACTGTATATTCATCTTAATATTATCTTCCATCAATCGATTATTTCTGAAACATCTCACTCCATGGTTATTCAGGATTGAAATATGGATATTTTTAATCTGAAACAGACTTAATCATAAGAACTTTACAAATTAGTAAGACACCTGGAGGAATTACATTATATTTTTATTATAATAATCTAAATTATATATAAATAGATTACCTTCTATCAATAAATCTTTTATTTAATTTTTGTTTATGTTCTTATCCATTCAAAATAGATTAAATTCTTGATGCATCTGCTCCAAAAATACTATTTACTAAAGGTGTATATGCACTTAATCCAATAGATTTTGATTCCTTAATTTAAATTATTTATTTACTTAACAACCTCTAAATCCTTCCTCGATAACATTATAAATTTCAGATTAAAAATTTGGATCTACTCCATAAAAGAGATATTCTAATGACTTTTTATGGCTGTGATTGGATACATCTACAAGAGATTCCATTTTTTCTTCAAATTTATTTCTAATGAATTTATTGTGAATTCTAACTACTCTCTTTATTTAAATATCTTTAATTCCATATTTAGCCATATCTTCAGAGTCAAATCTAGCATTAATAAGATCAACACAAGAACCATACCATTTCTCATTTGTTTTTCCCTCTTCTAATCTAATATTTCCACCAGTTTCCAATTCAGTTATTAATTTATGTATACTCTGATTACAATATTCATAAACCTTCTTTTTTATACTATTATAAATTTCATTCTAATTTTCATATTCCTCTTTTTTATACTCTAATAATTATTATCTATTTTTGTCTACTTCTTATGCTAATTTTATATTTAAATTTGAAATGTCTTCACATAAAGAATCCATTTTAATTTTCTTCCCTTTTTTCAATAACTTACACAAAGTTGAAAATGTCCTTTACATTGTTTTAATTCTCATATTATAATACATTTTCTTTTTCATAAAAGTTCCTTCAGCAAAAGATTTCTACTCCTCTGAAATTATTAAAGTGTCTAATTTATATATGTTTCTCAAATGATAAAGAACATATGTCTAATAGTTGCAAAGGTTGCAAATAGGATTATCACCAAAATGAGGATCATAAAATGCTAAAACTTTTAGATTTGGTAAACGATTTAAATTTAATGCCTCTTTAAAACTACAAATTTTATTTCCGCTAATATTCAAATCATGTAAATTCTTTAATCTATCAAGAGATGTTCTTAAATAACTTATTTAATTAGCTGACAACCATAATTATCTCAAATTAACTAAATTTTCTAAATTTTAAATTGTATCAATTTTATTATCACATAGCCATAAAGTCTCTAATTTTGTTAGATTATCCAATCCTTCAATTTTTTAGATTGCATTATGTGAAATATATATTGATTTTACATTTACAATCCCATTTAATCCACCCAATTTCTAAATTGAATTCTCATTCAAATTTAATTCTTCTAATCTAGACAATTCATCTAATCCCTTTTGTTTAATAATTCAATTCATACTTCAATTACTGTAATCCCTACATTTATAAGAGTCAAAGATCTCAAATTTTTGAATGCTTAAATTACATTCATTCTCCCAAAATCTTCTAATGTAAGCTCAATTCTCTCAATTTTATCTAAATGATTCCATTCCTTATCAGAAAAACCATTCATAATTTTCTACAGATTTAATGTATTCTTACTATAGTTTCCATTTTCCCACTATCACCTTTCTTTTTCTCTTCTTATTATTACATTATTTATTATAATATATTTTTAGATTTTTGCAACTTGAAAAAAATGAATTATATATTAATGTTCTTTCAATATTCATTAACTGATACATCAGATGCTACTATATTTAAGGCTGTATACGTCTAATAAATTGGAAGAATTCTAAATCATCTTCAACTCTATGATTACTTTGTTCAGACCATGCAGGCAATTTTATAGTCAGACTTTCAGAATTTGATAAATAATTATGATCCTTTGTAACTGGCATTGGAGGGAACCTTATTCCAATAAAAGGTTTCTTTGCCAAAGCTAAATTAATAAAACTCAAAAATTACGATTGTAAACATAAATATGCTTTTTATTTGCATCTGAACTAGTTAATGACTCTGTCTTATGGGCTATGTTCAAAACAACATCAGTTTAACTGTTTTAAGATGCTTATTAATCTTATTCTGGATCCAATACTATTGCTTTATCGACAAAATTAGCTTAATCATTTGTTGCTTCGGGTAATTCTTATGCTCTTTATTATCTATTGTAAAATTATACTAGATTTCATCATCCACCTTCTCGATTTTCAATGATTCCTATTACTCAAAATTTTGATGTTAATCTTTTCATTTATTTTTTTAATATAAATACTTGATTCAATTGGCTCTTCAATATAAACCTTTGGATCATCATCACTCTTAAACACTGCCAAACTTGCTTCCACTTCTACTGTCTCTTAACCTTATAGAGTCTCTGCTGAAATATCATTCTTCCCTACATAAAAGCTTTAATCTTCTTATTCATTCTAAAATATTGCTGTCATATATCTTTCATAATTACTTTGTTCTTCTTCAATTAAAGACTTAGATTTCCCTCTTAACATTTAAGAGCCACTATAACAAATTAATACTACAAGTATTAGAGTCTTCATTGATATTATATAATATTAATAATTAAAAAACGATCAAAAAATTATAATCACTATTAAATAATTGAAATATGAAAATTGGTGTATATTCTCAAAAATTATATCAATCTAACATATTATCTTAATATTAAAAAAGTGCATGTTATTTTCTTCTATTAATCTATTTTAGATTTTAATAATTTGTCTTGAATTTTAAGTTATTTTAAATTATTATGAAGATCATATCAAAGAAATTTGAAAATACATTCTTATTTCCCTACACAACAATGGCATTTACATATGCTCAACTTTTATTGTAAAAGTGAGAGAGAATTAGTTTAAAAATTAGAAGAGAAATTAAAATTTAAAGAAAATATTAATGAATTGATCTTGTTCTATTATCATATTAAACTTATAGAATTATATCAAAGATTTTGTATTCTTAAAGATGCTTAATTGATTATCAAACAAAAATATAAAAAAAAATAAGTATTTGTTAGAAAATAAACTAATTAAAAAACTTATTATATTAATGATAGTTATGTTATAATCAGTTACTTTAACTTAAATATAAGTTTTCCATATTTCTACTCAATACTTAAATTAAAAAATTCATTCTCAAATATTTGGGTTTTTTTCACTTTTTTCAAAATATTGTATTACTTAGTTAGAATTTAAGTAATCAATTAGATAGTTAAAGGAAGGGAAGAATAATTAAAGTAAATTGGAGTTTATTGGAATATAAATTTAGTAACATTAAATTATGGTATTTGCAGTTATTTCACAATGTTTGGGTATTAAGCGAATAAAATTTATCGTTTTTAATACAATATTTTAATATAAATCTTTAACAAAATGAGTACTAGTTAACAAGAATTCTTTGAGTATTTGAGTGAGACTCTATAAACATCTTAAGAAGGACTTATGGAGATGTAAAAATCTAATCCATAAAGTAAGAATAAAATTCTAATAATTTTTTAAGATTTCCAAAAACTTGTAGAGAAGATGAAGCGTACAATGAGAAGAGAGAAAGCAAAATAAAGAAAACATAAGGATGAACCTGAAATAGTTTAGAGTAGTAAGAAAATAAAGAGAAAGAAATAAGATGATGATCCATTAAGAGAGAATGATAAAAAAACTATATAAATGATAAGAAATAGAATCAGTGCATAAAATTCTAGAGATAGAAAGAAATAATATTTACAATAATTAGAAAATTAGGCTCAAAAAGAATTAAATTACAATACTTAATTGAGAAAGTAATTAGAAGACCTACAAACTAAACATAAAAAATTGACAAATAAGAGTTCGAAAATAAGAGATTAATTATCTATTCTTTAACAATTAGGTCGTTGTTCAAGATTAGGTAAAATAGGTCTCGCTCTCTTGACTCTTGTTTCAGTTTTTTCAGTAATCTCTTCAAAGTAAACCTAATCAACAATCTCATCTCCACTTGTTAAAGTAGAAGATTTATCAAATGAGAGTGCAATGGCTCCAATAAATTATGAAAAATCATACTCTGTAATTGATACCAACACTTTTTTTGAAGAATAAAAGATTGGTACTTGTATGTCAGAAGAATCTGAAAATTCATATCCTTAATTATTACCAAATGCCTTATATCGGTTAAATTCACATACAGAATACGATTTTCTGCTGTAAAATTGATAAAGTATTATTGAGTTTATGTATATTATAATGAGAGTAATTATATTAACAAAATCATACTGATCTCTCTTTAGGTGGTTTGTATTATAACCCAAGAATTCTATAAACATCAATCTCTTCTTCACAAGCAATGACTTCTCCTTTCCATAACTCCTTATTATGAGAACCCCTTTAAGTTGGATAGAGACCATGATCACTTAAACTATATCCAATTTTTTATGCCCACAACCTCATACTTCTATTGTATTGATCAGAACCAGTAAAATACAAAACTGCACAACCATACTGTTCTTTTGGATACAATTTTAAATCAATTCTACGATGAATTCCATTATTACTTATTCTTCCAATCCCCATATAAGATTAACTATCGTGATCTCCTTTCTTAGGTAATGTGAGATGATGAGTTAGTAACTTCCCTTCCAATCGTTATATTAGATTCATTAAAAAACCTTCTGTATTTTATCCATCACATCTTGTAATTAAGATATCCATATCACCACAACTTTCTTTTTCTCTCCTATATGAACCACAAGCTGTAGCTTTATACAATCCAGGTACTCCACTTAAGTCATCAATTTCCCTTTTTACAATTTCATAAATAATTGTAGCTTCATCTCTAGGAATACGTTATTCTAATTCTTCTACCAATTATAAACACACTAATTAATTTTTATTTAACAAATGTAAATTCTTCTTCAAATCATCTAATGTTCTTATTCCTTTAAAATAAAAAGTAGCAGCTGTTGTAGGTCCTATACCCCAAACTCTAGTTAATTATGTGATTGCTACATTCTTGTCTTACCCTTACAATTTTTATACCTTTAACAATTAACCAGTTTAAATAATTTCAATTATTTTTTTCTTTATTTTTTCTCCAATTGTTGGCATTTCCTTTAAATCTTCACTTGATCTAATTGGAAATGTCAATGATTTTATGTAACCTATAGCTTTTCTATATGCAATACATCTTCCTTTATCTTTTTCATTTGTGTAAATTTTTAATAACTTTTCTAATTCTTCTATAATTTAATTATTAAAACACTTTTAGGCAGATCCAGCATCACAAATAAAAAACTCCTTTTTGTTTTCCCAAAATTATATTGATTGTTTAGATCCTGGATTAAATTACTTTGTCTCTTTTAATTATGCATTTACTATTGGTTAATCTAAATTAACAATTGCTTTTCCCATATCCAATCCTTAAAAAAGATCTAATTAAGGTTTACGAACTTCAGTAATTTAACAATCTTCATCCCCATAAAATTTATTCTATTGAAGAATATCAAATTCTTCTTTTTTTACAATTTGAAAATTATCTAATAAAAATTCATAACCATCATCTACTTGATGATGATAATTATCTAAATCTTTATCATATGCATAATCCAATATAAATCGATGCTCCTTTATCATTTATCTTTTAAATTCTTATTTCTTCTTCTCATACTTTTCTCTCAATTCAGGTTTAATAATTGTATATTCTCCACTTTCCATATCTAATTAATCCTCTGCATCTTCTTTAATTGAAACTGTCTTTGCTAATGATTCTATATACACAAACTTTGTATCCGTTGATTAAGGACTAACTCTTTTTTACTTTTACTCACTTTCCAAAAATAATTAAAATTTCTTAAAATCTAACAGATTTTTAGCTTGAAGAGACTGAGAAATCCAATCTGCGGTAATGAACTGCATTCGATACTATTCAAAGTCTAAATTCATTTTTTGTAGTTATTTCTGGCAAGATTCTAAAGTAGCATCAGAACCAACAATCATAATAGTTCGAGAATTCAATTCTATATTACCACCATTTACCTATATTAAATTTCTTAAGGTTTTGATTCTATTATTGGTTAAATTAACAGTAGGAAGAGGAAACATAAAAGAAATGGTTTTGAACATGTAAGTATAACTTAATATTATTTTAATTAAGATTATAATCATATAATTTCAAATTCTTTAATTTCAAGAGTAAGCAAATCCTTAAATTATATACTTTGATGTCTAATTTCTTGTTAAAAAAAAAATATTTGTGAGAATTTAAGAATATGCTTATATTATATATTTATATTTTGAAATCGTCTAATTGATTTTGATATCATATCTAAACATCAAATGGCTGTTGCATACAAACTAAGACTTGATTATATTTAGTAATTGTTTTAATTTATATATTTTACCTTACTATTTTTGATAAGTCATAAGTTGAATAGCTGATATTAAATGTGTAAAAGATCAAATTATTGGTTTTAGTTAAGTATAATATAATGCTAATATTCTATTTCAATATTAATAGATCTATTCAAGAAAAATAATAAATTATTAAAAGTTAGAATTTATCCTTTTTTAACATAGAATTAATACAATAGATAATAGTTATATCAATACCATAATTGTTATATTTATTTTTCCAATTTCAATTTTGTATATTTATTACATCCTTCAAATAATGATTTTCATTTATGCAAATATACAAAATTATTTTAATTAATGTAAGTAATATAAGAAGTAAAGAAATTACATTAGGAACTCTAAAAGCCTGAAAAGAGTCATAAGTATAAGTAAATTATTGAAGAATTATCTGAATACTTTCTTTATGGAGATCATCAAAAAGAAGAAATATTTGAGTATGTTATCAATGCTTATTAAGTTATTTTGCTGAACAAAATATATTAAACTTATTTTACTAGAAACTGAAGTCTGCAAATCATCAATTAACTATATTCATTATTGAAAGATTATCCATGATTATGTAAAATGTTATTTTCAATATAGCACTAATCTTTAAAATCCACTTAATTTGAATTATGTCTTAAGCAACCCAGTTTTGCATGAATTTATTAACTATAATTATGACTTTAAAAATCCAGAAATTGTAGATTATTATGTGAATTTCTTAAAAACTATTGCTATCAGAATTAATAGAGAAAATTTTTATCTTTATTTTAATTAGCGATATTGTACATTCCCTTTATTGTGGCAGGCTTAAAAGTTTATTAACTATCCAGATGATTTAGTTAAGAACACTATCTAAAATATAATTCTAAGTTTATCAAAATGTATATTATTGTAGAATATTCATCATAGTGTCATCTGAACCTAAAAGTGAAAAGCAAACAGAATCAGTTATTTTTCATTAAACTAAAATTATGGTTTAATTTAAACTTTATCTAAACTCTTCCCCTTTTATTTTAGTATACATTAAATATATATTCCAAATCTAATAAATGTTAGAATCTCTCAATATAGATTCAAATGAACAATTAGATAAACTTGAAGATATTATTATGTTTTTTAACGATCTCATAACTGAATGTCCATTTTTATCAACACTTCTAGAGAAATTAATTTTAGATAAATTAATTTAGCCAATTTTAGAAGGTTTATTACTTAATAGAAAATCTTCATTCATACTTGGATATGAAGTAGGATTATTTACGATATATTTATTCCTCACTAAATTACCTTTAGTATATCCAATTATGTCTTATTTTTGTGAAGATTAAATATATATTGATGAATCTATACAGAATTTAAAATTAGAAAAATAATCATAATAGTGGATATATGATACAAAGAATATGGAACTAGAATTTTAACATATATTCTAAAAGGAATTAGAGGATAATTAAGAGAAAAAAGATTAATTTATTGTTCAGAAGAAGAACAGCTATCTGATCGAAAATCCATATAAAAATTAATTTCTGGAGCTTTTAAGAGTAATTATTATATCATTTATTTAGTCAAAACACAACACATTATTGCATCTATATTTATCAATCTGGTTTGTAGCAAAATAAAATAATTACTAAATACCATCTATGTAGATTATTAATGTAATGATTATCTTTAATTAGTTATTAAATTTAAAAGAAGATATTGTTTTCTCAAAAAAACTTTTAGAATTGATAATTCTATTAATGATCAATGAAGACTTGAAAGAGTTATAAGTATTGTATTAAGACGTAAAAAATAAATTTGTATCTCTCATTTCAAATGTAAAAGATACAAACAAAAAGTTAAGTGAAGGTTTATTTGTAAATTGGGATATTATAGAAAATTTTGATTGGAATACGTTTAAAGAATCTCAACCTGTTCTTAAATTGCAAGATTTGAAACCCTATGTAGTTAATAGTAAACTCTCAGAATTTAAATATGTTTATCTGTGGATTTTAGTGAAATGCTTGGTTAAAAATGTTTAGAAAAAGGGAGTTGAAAAGATTTACTAAATTAATAAAGAGATCAAAATTTATTAGGCTTGTGAACTTATACAAATAGAAAATTCATAAAATGTAATTAGTAATTAAAGAATATATAGTATTTAATGCTTGATGTAAATTCAGGATATTTAATTCACGTTTGTGTTTAATAAAACTCCGAATCAGGGATAGTGAAATTTGTACAACCTCTAAAAGCAATAGAATGCTCTTTTATGGATGACATTTTAATACTAGAATGTAATAAATTATGTATCAATTAATTCAAACCATATCATATAAAAATTCAATAAGATGATATAACATCAGTAATTGACAGAATTTACTAAGCATAATAGTCAATGAGTTAATTAATTATTAATAAATTGGAAGCACTTTTATGATGAAAAAACTGATTTTTTTTTAATAATTGATATAACACAATAAACTATATAACTCGATTTTCATAATGATTCATTTTTGGTATTACTGATCAATAAATCACACAGCATTCCGTAGCTTTGTTATTTTATTTTTTATCATAATTTAGATGTTTCCAACTCTCCACTATTATTACAGTGTATAGTTCTCCCTATTTAATCTAATCCTTAAAACTTATCCCATGACACTTAGATCCTTTCAGAATTGGAAACCCTCGTTTATCTGTTCTGAAGTTAAGTTTTTTAATTATTGGACTTAGCATAGTATTTGATGTTAATAAAGTTTGGCTTTAAACTTTTTCCATAATTGTTAATAATTTTTCTCAAGGATATAAATTTACCCTTTTTAATCATCAAAAAGAAGGCCTCGATACATTGAGCAATCCACTTACAATCAAGAAATGCTGAACCCTCATATGAAATCATATGCATTAAAAACTCTTTAAAAAGAATGTTAATATTGTATTCAAAGAAAACAAACCCATAAAAATAAATCAAAGTTCTTCATATTAATAAGCAGCATTCATCAGCAACTTCTATATCGTTTGGAGGCAAATTAAATTGTTTATAACATTCGACAATAATTATATTATGAATCGGTTTCCCAGCTATCACTTCATCACAAAATGTGATCTTGTGTCCCTTCTATCCCTTAATGATAGGGCAACCTGTTTTATCTAAGCGAATCACTTTCTCAATTTTTATTTCTTATTCCTTCAAACCTTCATTCTTTTCCATTTATTTAGTATTTTATCATTATAAATAAAAGTCATAAGTCATCCTTTAATAAAGTCCATAATAATTATAAAAATGCTATAAAAAAACTGAGATCAACCTCAAAATTTATACTAAAATACAATATTTCCCTTTTGATAGATTAAAAACCAATGATTTTTTAATTAAGATAATTTAAACATTTGTTTTTATTAGAAATCTTAATTTTTTTTGTACTTTAAAATGCAATTTATTATTTTCATAAATATCATAATTTTTAGATATATTTCCTTCTAAAACACATTCCTTATAATCACTTATAGAGTGCGAAAGAACTACTAGAAAAACATAAGGATTAATTAATCCAATATTAAAAAATATTTGAATCTTATATTGGAAAAACCAAATCATTGTAAAAGGTCATCTTATTATGATGAGATTAAATTCTACAATTCAATTGTCATTATAAAATGTTCCATAGATTATGTTCTTAAATAATCTTAATATGATGTAATTTGGTTAATAAATCTGAATATGAAGATATTGGATTATTCTAACATTTATTTCAACTAGAAGAAACATAGTAAAAGAACTGATTAGAGAATCAAAAATTAATAGCTATAAAATGCCAACAAAAAGAAAATATATACTAAAAAAATGTTACCATTAAAAACCTTTATAAGTGGGATAAAAATTTAAAATAATGGAAACATTTCTATTTCATTACTTATTTGTGAATGGAATTGAAAGCTTCTCTGAATGATTATATTTTTATTATCTTTATTATTTGTCAAACCTATTCCTTTTTTTCATTATCAGTCAATCTAATTATTATTATGCTTAATTCTATTTCCAAATACTCATAAAAAGCTATGTGATATTTTGTTTATTTTTTTATTATAACAATTTAATTTTAAGAAAAGAAATAACTAAAGATTTGTATATGTTTTCAAAAAGCCATTTATGTAATTTTTTTGAATAAATGAATTTACATTACAAATATTTTAAGAGGTTAAATTTCTTATATTATAATTCTTGATGAAAAAAATATCATAAAATTATTGATAAAAATTTGTTAATATATATTTAATTTGAATTTGAAATGAGCTCTGATCTATAAAATTAATATGAAAATTTTAAGAAAACAATGAAAAAAGCAGAATACAAAGAATAATTTGCATTTGAATATGTTAAGGATAACAATCCAACATTTTTTTTGAGAATACTCCACTATATTTTAATTGAATACAATTCAAGCTTTTATAAATGTACCTATTGCTTTAGATTTTTTTGTTAGCCTTAGTTGATAAAGGATATGAGTTGTATTCCAAAAATGATTTGAGATTTACAGAATAAGTGTTCAAAATGATTCAATTAGAATTCAATTATAAATCATCAATAAATATTGCTTAATTTCTATCGGAACAATATTTAGAGCATAAATTAATCTTAATAAATGATATCTTTAATGAAGTATTGCAGAGAACAAAAAAAGAGAAAAATGTTAATCTCTTTAAGGGATAAGAAAACAGTTCATACATATAAAATACTTAAAAATAACAAGAGTCAAATAATAAATAAAAGACATAAGTTTTTGTACAACGAGAGAATTTCTAGAGTGAAGATGATGAAGAAGACATTGAATAACCAAAAAGACCAGAACCTTATAAGATAAATTCATAAAATGAATTGGTCCCAAGAAAAGGTTCTTGTAATTAAGAATAATATTAATAATTAGAATAATAATGCAATTATACATAACAATATTAATAATAACCATCACCTCCTTAATCTGATGAAAAGAATGATTCTTAAAATTAAAATTAAGTTTAATAAGCATTCAAATAAAAAATTAATTAAGTATAATAAAATTATCAAACTTAACCAAATAATTAAGTTCAATAATAAAATGTGACTCATTAAGATCTCTAAAAATTGATGCAAGTAATTATGCTTAGTAATAATAATATCAAATCAATTATGCAAAAATTTTCAGAATTATAAACAACAGTGAATATAGCTTTAACAAATTTTGATCAGAGATTGACAAGATTGGAATTAAAAATTCGTGATTAATGAATTATTATAGTTTTCATATTTATCAGCAAAATAATGCACTTATACATAATAAAATTATAAATGGGTTGAAGAGAGCAGGATTTCTATAATAATATAATTAATTATATTACCTAGATGCATATTTTATTTTTTAGCTTGCAATTAAGATAGATAACCAAGCCATAAATTGAAAACAATTTACTTGAAATTGTATAATTAATATAGTTAATGAGGTAGGCAATAAAATTAATAATGACCATGCAATAATTTCTCTTAATTGAGTTGTAATTTCCAATCCTTCTGAAACAAATAATGAAAAAAGTGATATCTAATAAAAAGTATATCCAATTATATAGATAATCATTAAAATATGAGACTTAAGATCTTATTAGTGAAATTGAGCAACACTTAGAGAAAAAACCATCAAAATTATTATCTATTTTAATATTTTAATCCAACTAATTTTCTTTTAGTAAACAGGTTTTAATTATTATGGCATTATTGATTATTCAGTTTTAACTTCCTTAAATGGGGCTTATTATTAGATAATATTATTATTGCTTTGTTTACTTTGTCTACTCTATAATTCATTGTTATAACTTTGAATTTCTGGTTAGCTACTCTCATATAAAATCTAAATTTTAGGATAATCTGCTTTTGAAATTACAGGTTCTTTTTGTAATTACTCTAATTCTTTCTCAGCTAGATCATAAGTAATAGATTTGATGGTTTTCAGAATCCCTATTTTGAATTCACCATCCTCTGAATACTTCACCAAATTTACAGTTTCTAATATATTAGAAATAAACACTACAATTAAGAGGATGAACTTGCATATAACTTTGTTTAATTGAATTCAATCCTAATTAGCTTTTCTAAAAACTAGATTGTTTAAAATCTCCTAAAAAACTCAACTATAAACCAATTTTCTGAATATCTTTCTACTATTATTATCTTCCAAATTATAAAGACTATTATCCTTATTTTAATTTAATAGGTTTGTTATTCTCTTGCTAACTCTATTAACTAGAGCATCTTGATTCATTCTCAGACATAATTGGTGGTAAGTAAGCTGGTAATTCATGATCTGGTTCATTTATTTTGATTCCATGCTCTGAGACTTCTGAATTAAGTCTTTAGTTATTGAAATACAATTAAAGGGAATTTTTTGCAGTATAATAAAATTTCCCTAACATAAGTACAGTTAATCCTATGATAACGACTACATAGAATAAAATACTCAATACAATTTGACTAACTTATTTCTTTTGTGAGGATATACAATATAAATAAGCTAGAGCAACCTAATCCAACTTTTGATTATTATTTACCAGGAGCATGATCTCTTAAGAAAAACAAAGTTCCAATTAAGCCACATACTATGATAGCAAAAAGAGTCATATCTATGAGATTCATTATTAATAATTTTATTAAAGTAAAGCAAATACTTATATCAATCATTTCATATTAAACACAACCCATAAAGAGGTAGTTTCAATATTCTTCTTTAAGACTATCACAAACTCGTCATCTTTGGGATTAAACATATCTATATTGAAAAAATATCCACTGGAAATGTCTTGAATCAAAAATGGGATTCCAAAAGTTATCTATTTATTTTATGGACCTAAAAATTTAAAAACAAAGTATTTTACATATAATTCTCCAACCATTCTTTGGTGAATTTGAACTTAAAAATATTTATGAGGATTCTTTTGATTAATCAATTTACAAATTATTAACAAAGGATTTTTATGATAAATTATATAACTGAAAATTATTTTTCTCCTTTTCGAAAATTCTCCATTTCTCTTAGGGATTGGTTTGTGATGATTTTGTTGTCAAATACTTTTCAGTTTCAAATTGAATGGAATAAGTTAATTAATATCCTGTAAAGTAATTTCGAATAGAATAGTCACATAATAAATTACATATTGGTCTTTCTATAAACAAATTTCTTTATTTTTATGCATGTATTATTTAAAAATAAAATGGCTATTCTCCAAATGTTATTTCAAAATTTTCAATGTTCAAATAAAGATCAGTTAAAGTATTTTTTAATACACATGGTTAGTTTCCAATTAAATTATTTGAGCATTTGTTGAATACTTATGAATCAATAGTCTCATTGTAAAATTAAAGTAATAGTGATACTTTATCTTTATTAAAAGGTATATTCCTTGCTAGATTTTAAATTATAACTAATTCTCCAAATCTAAATTCATAATGCTATTCGTTTTAATCCTCACTTTATATAATCCAATTAAATAATTTCTCACAATTAAGATCTACGTTAGAAAATTAAAATTTATTGCCATTTTTTTAAAGGCCTAATAACTTTTGATCTTACATTGACTTTATTAAATAAATATTTTATTCTTAGACTTGTCTTAGATTATTTTAATTTTTCATTTCTATTATTTTTGTTTTAATTATTAATTTATAAATGTTTTTAATATATTTTTATTTATATAAATCATTTTATACCTAGATGTTGTCCGATTATTTCTGCAAATTGCTTTTTTGTTACTTTTTCTGGAAAAATAGATTCATCTTTAAGTTGATATTGGGAAGCTGCCATAACTTTGAAAGCATCAATTGCTTACTTTTTCGAAATCCATCCGTCTTATTTTAAATCAAATAACTATTAATAATTAATGCTTAAATCAATTTACTGTGAAAATATTATCAATTTCTTCTGGTTTGAATAACCCTGTTTTGAAACCGAATTTCTATTTTAACTGCAATTACTCAATCAAAAACTTTTTTATATCTGCTGGTTATTCGTATGAGATGGCTGTTGTCAAATCCTCAAACAATTCAATTATTCTATGCTATCTAATATATAAATCAGCCTTTTCAATTCTATAATTCATTATAATAATTATTAATTTTATTATGATAAAAAATAACTATTTCTTCCTCCTCATTATTTAAATCACACCGAAAAATAATTGATTAAAATATGAATAAATAAATGATTACTATATGTTAACATTATAAATTTAGAAATTAGAATTTTAGATATACAAAAATATTGAAACATAAATTCAACATCATAAAATATTCTATTCATGTTGATGAGTGTTTAATAAAAATAATAAAGAAATTAGAGAACTTCATTATATTCAAATTTGTAATAACATAAATAAAGTTGTACTTATTTTTATCTATCATTTTTGAGATGATTAATCCCAGTTTTTTATATTTAAACTTCCTTATATTTACATTATTTTAGTTTTATTTACTATTTAAGATTCCAAAATCCTTCTGATTTCTCTAAAATTATTTTATCATAATTATAATATCATATTCATAAAATTAAGGTTGGATTTATTTAAGATAAACTTTCTCTATGCTTTGGAAATAATGGGAAAACTTAAATTTGCCATAAATAGTATATCCATAAATTCCTTTGTCGATTATTTTTAATTTTATCTTCATAGAAATGAAATTCTTCTGGATATTAATTCAAATTATTAATATCAAGAAGAATTTCATTTAATTTTACTTTTGATAGTTTATAAAAATGAAAGTTGTGAATATTTATTTCTGATCTATAGGACTAATAAATTTTTAGAATTCATTAAATAATATATATATATTAAATTTTTAGGTTATATAAATTCAAAATATTCTATGTAAAAATTTCAATTATAAATTGTTATTTACACAATGGAAGGTTTGATTAAGGTAATTAATGAATTTTAGAATGAATATTAATTATAAGTGATAATTTGATCTATAGAATATGAAAATAGAAGATATTATAACTACCACGTCATTTAGTTTATATTCTTAAAAAATAAAGAGTTTTCTAGAATAATAATTTTATCATACGTTTATGAAAGTAATATTCTTTGCATTACTAATTGCTCTGTCTATAGCCAACTTCTCAGGAACAGATGTTCACGAGTTTACTTAAGATGATTTCAAAGCAAAAGTTTAGGAATAGAAAGCATTTTGGGTCATAGTGGAATATACTTAATTAAGTTCTGAATAAAAAGATTAAGTGATTTCAGCAGCCGAAGCTCTTAAAGGAATGATAAATGTTGGAGCTCTTTCAAATGGAGCTAGTACAATTTTAAGAGTATATTCAAATGGATAAGCAATTGAATATCCAGGAGAATGGGAAGCATAAGAAATTGTTAACTTTGCTTTTGATTAAGTCAGAGATGTATGATAAAATGTATAATTAATCTTAGTTTGCCTTCAAAAGAATCGGCAAAGTGCCTAAAAAATAGGGAGAGAAAACTCCAGAACCATAAATAGATGAAAGTGATGTTATTGTTTTGACAGATGATAATCTTGATGAAACAATTCTCAATAGTAAGGAAGCTTGGTTTGTAGAATTTTATGCTCCTTGGTGTGGTCATTGGTATCAATTTAAAATTTTATAATTTTAGTAAGAAATTAGCACCAGAATGGGCTAAATTAGCAACATCTCTCAAAGGTGAAGTAAAAGTTGCTAAGATTGATGCCAGTGTAGAAGGATCAAAGGCTAAAGGAAAATATAAAGTTGAGGGTTTCCCAACCATTAGATTCTTTGGAGCAGGAGAAAAAGTAGATGGTGATTATGAAAGCTTTGATGGAGCTAGAGATTACAATACTCTTCTTAATTATGCTCGAGAAACTAATAGAAGATTAAAGCCTCTCTTATTTGAATAATTGGTCAATTAATAATAATTCACTGATAACTGTTTGAAATCTACTGGAATATGTGTAGTGTTATTTGTTCCACATATCTATGATTGTGATTAAGAATGCAGAGATGGATATTTGAATACTTATAAGGATACTGTGAAACCATTGAAATCCAAACCATTGGTTCACTTTTGGTCTTAAGCAGGTGATTAATATGAATTGGAAGAACAATTTGGATTGTCAGGAGCTGGGTAAATAATATAATAATAATTAATAGTTATCCTTCAGTTTTGGCTTTGAGTCCAAAGAAATAATTATTTTCTAAGATGAGGGGTTCATTAACTTCAGCAAATGTAGATAGATTCTTGAATAACCTTTTAAATGGTAAAGAATAAGTTTCCAGATTTGGATCAGTTGTACCTATAGAAGAAGTTAAAAATTGATATATATAATAATTTTAAATGTACAAATTCATAAAGCTTCTTTTCTTATTGTTATTGTTTTTTTTGGGGGTCCTTATAATAAATCATTATCATTTCCGACCGAGGCTTCTGATGACAATGTATCATTATCACTCATTACATCATCTGAGGTATCATCATTTAATGGTTTTGTCAATTGTTATCCTTCATCTTGAGATGGATTTTATCCAGTTGAACAAGTTCTACAACAATCACTCCATCCTTTATATCCATCACCAAAGAAAAAGAATAATGTTGCCGCAATTAATTACCATAGACCTAAACATATCATAGCTCCTCTAAATGCTTCTCTTTCTTAATCTATTAATTCTTGTGGTGGTGAACCAACGAGATAGACTTTACCACCAAATCCATCATACACTGATCCTCCCAATAATGGTCCTACTAATGAACCACAACCCATTGACATAATAAATAAGGCTGATGCCATATCAGTTAAGTTATTTCTAATAATGAATATCATAAATATACTTAAATTAGGGATCTGTCACGACAGGAGATAAAAATTCACTTATTTATGGAATACTAGGAATCATTGAAAATGATTATGAAACACCCACTAATATTAATCCAATAATAACACTTGCTAGTGTATTACCTTCTCCCCAAAATGGAGCTTCTATCATATTTCCACTAAAGCATATCATTAACGCCAAAGACATCATGAAAGTTTTCTTAACATATTTTCCAATTTTAGGTATAATGTTCACCATACCAATATAGAAAATAGCAGGAATTGTAAGAATGAATGCAGCTACATTTTCAGAAAGTCCAAAGGATTGCATATGGTTAACAAAGAATGGATTAAAGTAAGTATAACCTGCTGTGATGGACATTACATTCATTATTGTTACTATAACCTTAATTGAAGTAAATGCTTTTCCAATAGGCAGTTTCTTTTTCTTTTCAAAACTCTTCATAGTACTATCAGGGGGTAACTGTGTATAAGTAGGAATTTCAGCACAAAGGAAAAATATGGCAATTACGAAAAATGGAATGGAATATCCGAATGCATAGTTCAAAACACTACCAATCATAGGACCAAACAATAATCCCAATCTATATAGATTAATAAAATATCTTTACGCTGTCATTGTTTCCATAATTGCTAGCTTTTTCTAAAATTCACCTGGCCAAAATATTGGAACATAAGCAAATGTCACAGTTGAATACACAGATCTACTCATACCTTAGAAAAATCTGGATATAAGTGACATAGAGAAAAATAAAGATTTATTGTCTGTCATGAAATTTAGGCATCCAAAAAGTATTTAAACAGATGATTGTACTACTAAAGCTATCATCAAACATTTCTTTCGACCTAAATTAATTAAATGCAATACCCCAAACTTAGATAAAACTTCCAATAACAAAACTAAAAAGAATAGAGCCTAAAGGATTGATACTAAACACCAGTCCTATTTAAGAATATGACAGACCAGCCTTATCTGCAGCCAAACTTGGATAAAAAGGAGCAATTTATGAAATACCAACATTGATAACAAAATTTGTGATGCAAAATGTCATCAATCTAGGATCGACACATTTACTAAAGAAATTTTATAAAATGATTCATACCCTTCATATTAAGAACTGTTATATGTTGAATCCTTTTTGCCTTCAGGCTCCATTACCGAAAATGGTTACATTAATGGCTTCTAATCTCCTTATTGGTCAGATGACATAGATATTAATTTGTTAAAATTTATGAAAATCGGAATCAAAACTATACCAAAAGAATTTCATAAAATCTTATCTATATTTTCTTATTGTATATTATAATTCATTTATCACAACTCAATGTCTTCCTGGCATTTATTCCTTCTTTGGTTCTAATTTAATCATATCATCAATTCTCAAAATCGTAATAGCAGCCTCTGTTGCAAATCTATTCAATTAATCTCATAAATAATACTTCAAAGCCTTTATTTTACTAACAGTTGGTTCAAGTACTCCATGTCTAAGATTATGTCTGACTTCACCTTTTATCAAATCTAAACCACTAAACTTATATCCCTTTTCATCAACCTCCAATTATTGTGACTTACTGTGTAAAACCCTCAATTTACTGATTAAATCAATAGAATCTTTAGCCGCATTTGTAGCCAATATTTTTGGTATTGAAGTCAAAGCTTCTGCAAATTCAGCAATTGCAATCTACTCATTAGAATCCAATTTTCTTGAATAATCATCCAAATAAATGCTTAAAGCCATTTCTACTGCTCCACCTCCAGCAACA